>JAQQZR010000005.1:252306-268883 GCA_030068235.1 Notoglanidium macrostoma
ACTAAGTAAAGAGAAACAACAGTCCATCATTACTTTAAGACATGAAGTGTCTTTTATGTAATAAAAATAAAGAAAAAAACATTGAATTAAAAGGTGTGTCCAGACTTTTGACTGGTAGCGTATGTGTAAAGTTAAGCGCAACAACAATTACAGGCTGTGAATTACTGTGACTATTTCAAGAACGCTTAATAAAATAACAGTTTTATTTTGCCTCCAAATGGTAGAAAAAGGTTTATACACGGGTTTAGTAAATCACATTGCTGGTGCTAAATTAATCTTTCCATGTCAACACCTCCTGCTATTGTGCACTTTTAGGTAGAAACGTGCCAAATTGTATATTCATTAAGATGAACCTGCAAAACGTGTTATTTTGCTCTTGTGCAAGACACAATCCACTGTAGACCCCATTAATAAATCAGCTTGTACATTCTTTTCTGGGCTTCATCACACGATGTTACGCACTCGAACTTTGAGGAAATTAAGACTCGAAGGTTTTGTGCTGCATAGGGTTTGCCTATAGAACCCCATTTCCATTGTTATTTTGGAAACTTGGCTTCTCGCTTAATTCTGCTCTGGCGAAAAACTGCCTACCTCCTAATTTCCCTCTCCCACTCCAATTTTCTCCTTGTTTTTCCACCTCGCTAACATCTTTTTTCTCTTTCTCTCACTCTCCGTCTAAGCCTCAGGCATGGCTCAGGAGACGATCCCAGCCCCTCATAGAAGGGGATTGTTGGAGGATAACTTGGCTGTCGACAGCTAAATCTGGCTCAGTCAACCCTGCTCCTACAGCCTAACTAATCTGCTTCCGTCCCAAAATATTCCCTAATTCCTCCCTCCCAAGGCTCAGCCAAGGCCTCGGTGCCAACTGAACAAATGACAAAAAAAATGAGTGGAGCGCAGGCGCGCTGCAGGTCTATAATTTCTTATCTAAATAGGATCAAAACTGGGTTGTTATTGATACAGTGGTGCTGTGTTTTCGAGAGATAGCATCCAACGTCTGACACTTTATGCAGTGATTGGTGTTTATGTGTGTGTGTGTGTGTGTGTGTGTGTGTGTGTGTGTGTGTGTGTGTGTGTGTGTGTGTGTGTGGCTGCCTGGGAATGTGAATTGGGATTGTGAATTACAAACTGCCTGATATACATGACCTCTAAATGAGACACAAAATACTGTTGCAGATATAAAGCTAATTAAAATGTCAACACACACAAGACACAAAATGCACATCTCAGGAAAAAAACAAAAAAAAAAAACAAAAAACAAAAACAAAAACAAGCTTTCAGTGTGATTTGAGCTTACAAATCCGTGAGGCAATCCTTTGTTTGTATGGATGGTCATGCTTGAGCTGAGATTCATCTGCTTTTGTACACAAAAGTGATGCTTATGTGTTTATCTCCATCCTCGGTGTGTGTTTGTGTGCCACTAACCAGTGGGAGTGCTCCTCCAGGGTTTTGACAGGCTCGTTGATGTGCCTCACATCCCAGAATTTGACCTTACAGTCGTCCCCGCAGCTGGCCAGGTAGTACTGCTTGTTGGGGTTGAAGTCCAAGTCTCTCACCAACTGCCCATGGGCATTCTCGATGCAGTAGATCTGACTGTGTGGGAGAGAGGGGAAAAAAAAAAAAGAGCACTTACAAGTCCCTACACAGTGATAATGAATGGGAGAGGGAAAATATGAGGAGAGAACAAATAAACGCAGAGAGAGGGAGCGAGAGAGAGAGAAAGCGAGTACTGACAGATTTCTCATGAATCAATAGCAGTCTGGTGCCGTTGCTCTGAAGGCCAAACCTCCATCTCATATCATATAAAAATGTGACAAGCCATAAAGCTTGTCGCAGACTGCTCTAGTCCTCATACAAAGTGATGACTTCCCAGAGCAGAGTGTGTGTCCGGTTTGCAAGAACTTGTATGAACCACTGCATGTGTATGAACTCAGTCTGAAGGACCTCGGCTTCATTAGTATGGGCGACTGACAGGGGTGCCTGGGGTCCTTCAACATATCTAGCTCACTGCACCCCTTGCTCTTTCCGTCTCTGTTAGCCGGCTATCTCTCCGTCCACTGATCTCATTATGCAATTAACATGCTAATTAAAAAGCTTATTAAAACTAGGGGTGAGGAAATTTGACCAGAGGGGAGCGTGGGGGGCTTCAATTAGGTCAAGATTAAAGTCTCAATTCAAATCGTTCTGCAGGAGAGCGTGGTTGCCAAGCACAGGCAAAGGTTAAAATGTCCAGTCCCATTATGAGATGATGTATGAATATTAAGACATCAACAGAGTAGACTGAGGGGAAAAAAAAAAAATTTCACCATTCGTCATCTTAAAAAAGGGGAGCTTTTGATTTGTCAAAAAGTATCATGGACAACAGCGGTTAAAGATTTAAGATCACTGCACATTTTTCACCATGCAGCGGTAACAGTGGTGACCTTTAGCCTTTGGTTACAAACTCCCCCACCCCCAAAGGTCGAGGAGCAGCGGCTGCTAAAGCTAAGAGAAATGGAGCAGGAAATTAGGTTAGCCTCGCCGCTCCAAAGTCTTCCACGCTTGCAAATCTGAAATTGGGACCTGACCAGGCAAATCCTGGGTTGAGCTGTGATTCGGGGACACGCGCTGCAAAAAAAAGTGACAGGGATCAGGTCGCTTTCGCCCATAAAGCCTCGGGACATGACATGGTCCAGTCAGCAGAGCTCCCCCTCTGGTTTTTGTATACATACGTTAAGCAGAGCCCCACAGCACCAATCAGCTGGTGCTGGTGGTGAAAGGACACGACTGAGGAGATCCGGTCATTTCTGCGGCGTTCCAAGACCTCTGTTGCCGTGACAACAGCCCAGCACCCATGCATACACGCACAAAAAGCATTTCACACATCCAGTGGAAATGAAGCGGCAGCCACAGCGAGGGGGTAAAGGGTCTCTGCCTGCTGTAGCAGAAGGGGTAAAAGCTCGGAGTGGGTGGCACATGCATTTTCAGAGCATGCCAAAATGTTCTCTAGGGTAGAGAGGTTTGGTAATGGAAGATCAGAGTGATAGCAGCAAAAGTCAGAGGTCCAGAGGTAACTTCAATCTACCAAAAAAAATAATAATAATAAAATACCTGACTGAAAAATAGGACAAAAAAAATAATAAATCTGAATCATAAAGCAAAGTGAGCCTCATAAGTTTTTTCAACATTTTTCAATAAATGTTTGCCAGGAAATGACTGGATAGTTCACATGGAAAGTGGATAGGAACTGGAACAACACTACAACGCTATTTTGGCCATTAAATGTAATTAAACCAGAGCGGGGTTACATTCTCAAATATGATTGGTCAGAAGGTGTTGATTCATTTTCTTTAACAGCGGCGCTGATAGCAGTTCTGGCTGTAAGGCAAATTACAGGTTTATACTAACGCGCTGGTTCGAATACTTTATTAGTTTTATAGTAACAACTCATTCACAGGATCTTCTCCTACTTAACAATGCAAAAATGTTAAAACAGTAGTTGTTGACATAAGTACGTTTATTTACCATTCACAGGAGGAGTGTCCGCTGTTAGCATAACAGTCAGGAAGTTTCCATGCGAAAGTCTTCAGGATAAACATGTTGTGGGAATGACTGTATATTTATAGCTGCTATAATGGAAGGGATAACCGGAACTAACTCGAATCATGGACGTGTGCACAACATTAAAGCCCCTTGCACACAAAATCGAGTTATTAAATACAAGTTCTTATTAGACACACTGAGAAAGAAATTTGGTAAAATGAAAAATAGCAAGCAGCTCATTAAGATGAGGAGGAGAAAGCCTCGAACGCTGCCGTAGTCATCCTAAAATATTCCCTGAACCTGCCATGGTGTCGCATCAACTCTTGGACCGGGGATGAGAAGTTTCGTAATCTTGTTCAACAAAGTTTGTACCCATACCTTCCTCTACCTTGAAAGCATGTCTATTATTATTGTCTTCATCACCTTTAGATGACTCCATCATTCACGCAGGACAATACTGAAGGTCGAAGCGTAAAAACAGCCTGAAACTAGCATGAAAAAAATTGTGAAATATTAAAAAATTCGCATGGGGCTGGGTGTGCGTAGTCAGTGCGTGAAAATTTCACACACAGATTCAATAACTCTCAATGTAGCTATAAACGGATAAATAGTAGGAATGCGATCAATGCCAAATTGCTGTGTCATAAGAAGAATAAAACACGGCAGACATGAAGCTATGACAGAAAGCAGTGGGCCGTTACCACCCCATTGCAAAGTGTTTTATTCCTTACATGTATTACTTCCTGGTGAGCTTTATACACAGTCAACAAAACTGAACAAGAGGTGTAGGTCGGGGGTATTTTGCAGTGGAAAACCTATTGGCCACAAACTGTAAGTGAGGGTGGCAGAGTGGCAAAGCGCTTTGAGCTTGAGCCTGAGTGTGGAGTTTTGCGTGTTTTCCATGTGTTTGCATGGGGTTTCCTTCTAATGTCGAAAATCTGCAGGCAGGCAGACTGGCTATGATGAGTTGCCCCTAGATGTGTGAGAACCGAGAGCTTTGAGGCACAGGCACCGCTTCGGGGCCGAGTTCTCCTTCCTGGCGCCCATTGTTACTGGGATAGGCTCTGGATTCACCTTGACCCTGAGGGATAAAGATGACGGTGTGAATGATATTGTAATGTGCTTATGAAAAGCGTGTCCTGTCCTTACAGCAAGCACAGGCTGTAACTTCAATTTGTATTAGCCAATTTAAGAACTGGCAGAGAACAGGTAATTACTGAATACTTACAAACTGCTCATTGTACCTGCTATTGAGAGAGCTTACTTGGAACTACCGGCTCAGTTGGCAAAACCCAATGTGAATTTATAGACCTATGAAATGTTTATGTACTCCACTTGTGATAGATCCTGTTAAAAAGTATCTTTCAGCAGTTTTCTGGAAATCAAGCATATTTCAAACCTTGAAAACATAATGTTGGAAAAGAAGCATCTTTCAAGCAACTGTATGAACCTTGTATGAGTCATTTTTACGGATTTGTATGAATCATTGTGTGGATTTGTATGAAACATTTGTACGAACCTTGAGAAAAATACTATAGCCACAGAACAGCTACAAAAAAACAACAGGGGCCCTGCATACGTCTGGCACACGGCTCTTTAATTAGCCAAATTCTATTATTTGTCCTGCACACAAATGCGAATAATCACGCAGCGATCGCGCTTTAATCACTTCTCACTTATCATCCATCTCTGCAACTGCAATTTCACTAGCAGTTAAATGCTCTCTCTGTATTTCTTCTCACACAGTTTGTCCTTTTCTGTCTCTCAGAAAGCTTCACTGCAGCACAGACCTGTTTCTGTTTGCATGAGATGCTGTGTGGATTGTGGCATCAGAGCTGACAGCTAATGCACAGTGTTCACACAGTGCGTGTGTGCGTGTATATGTGTGTATGTGTGCGCACGCGCTCTAGCACTCTCACACTGTGCCTCAGAGGTGCAAGCAGGGCTGCAGACTGATGAACAGCCAGAACATCAACATGAAGCACTAGCCTGCTCTACACCTCATTTCCTGTTTTCATATAAAATCAGATAAATAATATGATTCATGTGTACGTGGTATTGCATCAAGTGAAGGTGATGTTTAAATATCCTTCAGAGAACACGTGCTCAGTGATCAGTCTTGTTGGATTTTAAGTGTGATTATTGCCGTCCCTGCACGTGGCGTGAAATCATTTCCTAGCACGATCACGCTATAAAATCCAGGACGGCTCACTGAACTCAGAAAGAGATCAGAAGAAGCCATGGCCATTTCCACAGGAGACCAACAGCGGAGTTAGTGATGCATTTATGTAATTATAGATTATGTCAGACCTTAACAGCACAATACTGGCTTTACTTTACCAACAAACAACAGCTGTAATTGATCTGCAAAACAACCTTTAATAAGTCCAGATTGCACTATTCTGCTTATTTTGTGTTCTGCTACTCTTTACGGTGGTGTGATGTATATGGAGAGCTGATGTTTTTGACCAGCGAAGTGCTGTACTGACTAACACTCTTCTTGACAAGCCAGCACAGACACTCTGGAGGATGTCTGATGGGCAGCGGAGCAGAAGAGAATCACACTCTTACTGCTAGCACACAGCTGCTGAAGAAACTGGACACATGGCGAGAACTCTGTGTGTGCGCGTGTGTGTGTGTGTGTGTGTGTGTGTGTGTGTGTGTTTTGACATTTTCCCAGCCCTATAGCCCTTCTGTAAATCCTTCTCCTTCACATATCGTCAGCTCCAATATTATTGGCACCCCTCAATGAGAAGAAAACGCACAATGATATTTTGAACAGAAGTGTATGCTGCATAGTTTTATTTTAACCCAATTTTTTTTTTTTTTTATACAAAAATGGTGGATGAATTTCCTGCCAAATAATCAGCACCCCACAATCACTATTGTAGCTTTTCCAGGAGAGAATAACCGCACTGAGCATCCTCCCGTAACGTCTAACTGCCGTCCCAGACTTTAAACCATTTAAATTTAAACCATGACAAACGGATGTGTGAAACCTCATATGTGGAGAAAGGCAACATAATTTGTGGTGACATTGTTTGTTTGTTTGTTTTTCTTTTTATAAATCTATATCATTTTAAACTAGGCGTTCAGAGTGCGCAGATGATTTGCAAAACTGCAATAACAACCACATCATGTCAGGATATATTTCCAACGGAGTCGTCATATTTCTACACTGGCTATGTTTTGTCACTAATGAACTTTACTGCCATCTACTGGATGCATGGCATTGTTGAACGCAGACTTCCGGCAAGGCCAAATGCCGTATTTTGCAAAATCACACTCCACCAAGTTTCATGAAAATCAGTTTGGTAAGTTTTTCACGATCCAGCTTAGAGTCAGACAAACAAACCATGCCAAAAACATAACCTCCTTATCTTCTTGAATTTAATATGAAAAAAAAGCTTGTCATGTTAACAAGAAACCAGAAAGTGAAAGGTGTTCTCTCATGGCAGAAAACCTACTGACGTTTAGAAAGCGCTGGCACTGAAGTCTCCTTTAATAAATGGTAAATAAATGTCTCCTTATGGGGGGCAAAAAAAAACCCCCCAAAAAAAACACACCACTATATCAGCCTTTTTTCTTTGTTAAATAATACATTTTGAAATCTGTTTATTATTAGCCTTAAATTATGTAGAGAACTGATTGTGAATGAGTTGCTGGCACTATTGTCTGAGCTACGCTTTTATAGAAAATTAATTAACACCTTCTGACCAAATCAGATGTGAGAATTAAAGTGCTGTGGATTAAATGCTGCTCGTTCTCGGTCAACGTAATACAACTCACGTGTTGCTGTGTTTGTAATAGTGATTTTTTCATGGTCCTTGTTTCTGTTCTTTTGCCTAAACCTTGTATATTAACATATAAATTACAATGTCTATCCAACTTACTGTCCACAAACCTGTAGGGTTTTTGTTACGCAGTCATTTTAGGCAATATGCAAAATGAAAACAGACCAAAAAAAGGCTGGTTAAATCATTTACAATAGCATTTGGTGAATCCCTTTATACTCAAATATCTTATATCCTCACTGTTTATCCCTTTAATCTTTATTTCCTCTGCCTTTCCTATGCTTCTCGGTGCAATTTTCGTTTTCCTCCAACTCTCACTCCATTTCTGCTTCGTCTCTTATCTCTACTGTCCATCCCTCCCTATCTCTTCTAATCTCAGCTCCATTCCTGCTGTTATCTCCTCCTCTCTTGCTTTCTTTCTCCTTCCCTGCTCTGCACTCTTTCTCCATCTCTCCCTCACTCATCCTCTCAAGGTCTGGCTCTGTGTTATCCCAGGGATCAATAGTGCTGTGATTATTATTCTGGCTGTACAGCCCACACAGAGCCTCATTTCATTCCATCGCCCATCTGCTTCATATGATTCACTGCACCAGCCCTGCCTCACTAAGTGGCACACACCACGCCGTCACACTAACGGGGTGAAACCGTGGCTGTATAGGGAAATTAGAGATGTGCTGATAATCGGTTATACAATGTGTCACACTATTCAACACTCACGGTGCATTCTGGGCTCTGAAGATAAAGGCTGTCACAATTTAGCTGCCGTATTGCTTGTGGTCTTCCTTGCAAACGCATTACTATTATTTTGGTAATAAAATACGCGGTCCATGAAAGCCTTCGCATTTATACATGGTGGACAGATCACGTCTGATCACTCGCACTGAGGAATCTGTTCCCAAACATGTTGATTGACAGTCATATTTACATTTGGAAATGACCAGAAGTCATTCCGTTTATTACGTTTTGCTACTGAACATAACACTCTCTAACAGTTACGTAAATAGCCGGACTTCTAGCATTCACTCAAGTCTGGTATATTGGATCCAATTTTACAGAAAGAGGCAATCTGATTGACATGGTGGCTGCCCAACCACAGGCCTTTTCCTGTAGCCAATCAGATTATCTCATTTACTTATCACAACTACTTCAAACATAACTCTTTAAAAACTTTTAAAGATGGGGCTCTAAGAACATTTTTCAGTCCAGTGAGTACTTCACGCTCCAAAAAGCCGATTGTGTTGCAGTATTCAAACCGTCCCATGGAAGTAAGGCGAGCCAATCAGATTGCGACTTTTAAGATTCTAAAGCTTGTGGCCAGAAAAGTTGTCAGTAAACACAGCACATAATACAGTATGTCGGATTTCACAGGAAGAAGCTATTTCATTGACATGACCGAAGTCCAACCACAGGCCTTTTCCTGTAGTCAGGATTCTGTGAATGTTATTATTCCATGCTTCAAAAAGCTCAATGTGTTGCACTATTCAGACCGTCGCATGGAAGTGTGGCGAGCCAATCAGATTAAGATTATGAATTTTGTGGCCTGAAAAGTGTGCAAAAAGATATCAGATGCTCTAAGGACTATGGGCGCAATGCCTGAAGCTGACACTATTAACTGACTAATTATAAAGGTGAGTGCTCTTCCGTAACAAATCTATCTTACTTAAAAAAAATAAATAAATAAAATAATAAAAAAATAAAAAACACACACACCTTTCATTTAAGCTGAGAAGTTAGTAAATGCTTGGGAGTAAACAAATGTTATGACATGTGATGACACTGAATAAAATACCTGCCAAGATGAAACATTTTTGGTTAAAATACTGCCCAATGAGGTCATTCTTAATATTGCATTGTTCATAATATTTATAAAAGCATGCAAATCAATTATAAAGTGGAATATCTAGTGGTTATACTGTACGGTACACTCACTGACATGTATTTATTTTCTATTTTATAATAAGGTAGTATTGTTCCTATTTAAATCGAACAATATGAGGATGGACTATCAAACAGCAGGTGGTGGTGGAGTGCTAAAAAACTTTTCAGAGCTATATGGAAATGTCTCATCAGCTTTCTGCTCAAGCCTGCGACCTCTGACCCCTGTGCTCACCTCATGCTGCGAAGGTCCCATCCTCGAATGGCCGTGTCGTTGGCGGTGGCCAGCTGGGTGCTGTTGTGGTGGGGGCTCCATTTACCCGAGGTGAATTTCAGCTGCCCTTTGCCTTCCAAGGTGGCACTGCCAGAGATCTGGAGAGGCAAATCGATCCACACACATCTCAATCAATGGCTGCATATTCACTGAGGAGCCTTAGAAGGCTTGTACCCGGTCCAGGACGGCCTGAGAGCGGATATTGTGCACCATTGAACACGCCCCAAAGGCTGAAACTGCTCATATTGAGGCGAGTCAAAGAGACAGGGTTCCCGCTGTGAGACAGAAACCATACTTTTCACCTTTTCTTTGAAAACCCAATGACAGGAGCTGCTGTGAGTCTTCAGTGTCCTTGACGGCTTTTCTAGAATGTTCTATAGGTGAGTCACAATGAAAACAAATACGAGTGTAGCCTGAAACACCATTTGAGTCGTTAATTACCACGATTCTGTAAGGAATACAGACTGGAGATTAAATCGTATTTATACCATCCATTAGAGATGGCAAGTCTGCAATGACGAACATGAATTAGTATTTCAAGTCATTAATGTGGTTGGAGTCGTTAATTGGAAAACGCTATAAATAAAGGTAAATGGCGGGTGCCAATACTTAGTAACAGGAATTTAATTTACAGTACGTTAATGTTGAAGACTTATTTTATTTTTAGAATGAAATAAACATTACGCATGTAGTTGACATTTAGACAAACATCAATTAGTACGCAGGTTAACTTGCTTTGTTACTTTATTAACATTACTCATGGTATATTAATATAAAGCTCATGGTTTGTTAATGCTAACTGAGGCAGTAAATTATGTTAATTAAAGGAACCTTAATGTAAAGTGTTACCAAACACTCTGATATACACTATATGGTCAAAAGTATGTGGACACCTACCCATCACACCCATATGTGGTTCTTCCTGCAACTCTTGCCATAAACCTGGAAGCATGCAACTATATACGGCAGTGGTTCCTGAAGGTCTACCTTCCTGAAGACCTTAGCTCCAGACATAAAGGTAAAGGTGGGCATGATAAAGTCTTCAGAGAGGTAGGCCTCCACGAACAGGGTTGGTGACCACTGATATAGGTTGTCTTTGTAAGCTGTAGCATCAGATTTCTTCTGCAGTGGAACGAAGGGGTCCAAACCTATTCCAGCATGGCGATGCCCTTGTGCACAAAGCCAGCTTCATGAAGACATTGTTTGCCAAGTTTGGAGTGGAAAAACTCGAGTGGCCTGCACAGAACCCGGACCTCAACCCCACTAAACATCATGGGCCTCCTCGCCTAACTTCAGTTTCTGACCTCACTGATCCCTTTGTAGCTGAATGAACACAAATCCCCGCAACCACGCTCAGAAATCTTGTGGAAAGCCTTCCCAGAAGAGTGGAGTGCAATATAACAGCAAAGGGGTGTTGAAGCGGGGACCACTAAATCTGGAACAAGATGTTCAAAAAGCACATTCGAGTGTTATGGCCATAGTGCGCCTGCTTACCAATTTCTCCACCCTCATGCCAGATCACAGTGCTTTTTAAAGCTAGTAAGAAGCACTGAGAAGAAATATTCCACCTGCCTGCAAGGAAAAGCAGACTCAGTGCAGCGGCTCAGCTTAAACCCAGCTACATCTTCTCCAAATGTAGCTGTCTGCATTCAGTTTAAGGTGTGATGACATATTGCTGTTGTAAGTGCAAGCTTATTATGTTGTTTTTCCCTGCCTACATTAGTATATGGTGTCATTTTGAAGTACAGTAGACATCTAATGAGAAAAGGTAAAACTGCTGCATAAGCGATGTGAGAAAATGTAGACTAAAAGACAACCATGAGACAATAAAACAAGTTAACGACAACGTGGAAGGGTGGTTCGGAAAAGAAGAAGAAGAAGAACAGAAGAAGGGCACATCACTCTTGGAAATGACAGTCTTGTGATAGAATGAAGCAGTGAAACAGTGGAACCGTATTGAATAATAATAAACAAAGGCCAGTGTACTGAGCGTCGGTGGGAGTTGTCCTGTGCTGCTTTGTTCATCGCTCGGCACGGTATGAGCAGATAGACGAGCCAGATCTTACCCTGCCTTTCCTCCAATAATGTTTTTTTTTTCTTTTTTGAAGGCTTCTTGGAGAAAAGCCAAGAGCACAAAGGCGTGCTGTAGTGGATCGATCCTGGCCTGACGCTCACACCGGGTAGGGACTCATTACTCCATCATCCATTCTTCTTTTAGAAGAAAAAAAAACAAAACAATTTCTTCATCCATATGAACACCTTGAGAGTTTTCTGGAAATGAACGGTGTTAAATAAATATGGATTATTATTATTTCATTATTACTAAGTGAAAGAAGCGAACACAGGTTGTACTGCAGTGCCCATCACAAGAACCACCCTCGCCAACCTCCATTAGCCTCAATGCCATTAAACATTAGCGTGAACTCGGCGGCATGATGGCATGCACTCCGTTCCCTCTCATGAGATTCACTGAAAGCTCGCTGCTATTTCTCACACTGTGCTGTTTTGCTAAGCTGGCTTGGCTTTAGCTTGGGTGTTTGGTAAGCCGTGAAGTCGTGAGCCTGTCGAATTCTTGAGCAGAATTCACAGAGATTTGGGCAGGGGGAGAAAAAAAAACGCTTTGCAGTCTGAGCAGCGGCAAGGACGCAGCCGTGATGAACACATCAACGTGAGGCATTCCGGCTCAGAAGGAAAAAGGGATGTGTGGAGAGATGAGATGAAGGGAGCTGGCATGTTTTCGTGTGTATAAGCGAGGTTTGCATGAGGGAGATTAGCATTCTCATCAGCACTGCCAGAACCTGACTGAGCGCCCTGCGTCTCTTTCTCTCCCTCGCTCTCTTTCCTCCCTCACCTCTTTTTTTTCACGTCGCTTTTAATGGACGCTGCTCCCTCAGCAGGCCTCGTCACTCGATAACCCCTTTCTCGCCCTGCATACAAAGCTGACATTAGCGTGACTGCTTAGAGAGACTCTCTGTGGCGGCGACCATGGACCTCTTGAGTAACCTCTGCTGAGGTCAAGTGTGTTTGCGTGTGTATGTCTGTGTGGGTGTGTGTGTGTGTGTGCGTGGGAGGGGTGCTGAAAGGAGCTGACGTCTTCGCAGGTCTCTACTTGCGCACACAAGCTCTCAAATGTCGAGTCAGGGTTACGTCCTAAAAGGCCCGCGACACGTCCAGCCTGTGAATTTCAGTCGGCGAGGCATTAATTAGTAATGACTTCAGCGCATTATTAATGAATACCTTCAACACGGCGGCTCCTCGCTAATGGGACATTAAGTTAACCAACCTAAACTCGCATTTCATCTGGACTTGCAGTACTGTAGACACCTTAATTGCACAGACAATGGGTTGTGGGAGAAGAAAAGTTCAACCTATAGGGACTATACCGTAACTAGGGCTTTCACGGTCTCCTCAAGCTCAAGCAAACCAGCTGTGGGAATCGTCCTTAGCTCAAGTTAACTTCAAGATAAAAAAAAAAACAACAATTCTTTATTAAACTGAACGTTTTGCAACGAGGAATCGTTCCTAGCAGGGTTAGTCAAATCATTGACCGTGATCATCATTCAACAAAGTTAAATGAATATCGAGAACGTCTGATCATCACGGACACAAAGTCTGACATGGTATGCAGTACAAAAAAAATAAAAAAGAACTGTTTACTCAAAGCTCAGACTCAGAGTGAAAACTTGGTTGTTTGTTATACATGTTACCTGCTAGACTTCAGCAGATTAGCAAAGCAAGCTAACCGGCGACACACAGAAGCGTCGGCTATTCTTGCTAAGCTTTTTTTCTGCATAATATCTATATTCAGATTTAATGAGTCTTTGAGGATGACGAGATAAGACGAAACAACGGTTACTCTTGCGTTTATCTTAAGTCAAGCGATAAATGGAAACTGATTGCTGAGGGGAACTGAAGCTGAAAACAAGAGCTGGAATGAATGTTGGACCACACATCACACGACCGGTCCAAGAACTCATTCAAGCCAATTTGTCACTTTGCCGTGAAAATCGTAATTCAAATATTGCTTGCTAGTGTGAATGTAGAGGATGGGAAGTTTGATTTGATTTCAACATGTGTGTAGCTACGCTGTTCTAGAAACGGGGGTACTTCTCAGAGGGAGATTATGTATTAGCAGATTAGTTGTGTGGGTCTGAAAGCACATGGAACTTTCTGGAAAACTTAACTAAGCATTTTACTGTACTGAATAAGGACAGCTAAGACATTCTCTCATGTCGGTCTCATACGAAGACCTTTCTCGACGGCAAGCAAACAATCTTAGTTTTAATTTCAAGACTATTGACAAAACTTAACGACTGCCCTGAGACTTCCATTCCAAATGAGTTTAGCGTAAATAGTTTTACTTTTCATTCCTCAGTAGATTGAAATGGATCAAATTTCTCATCTGTGGTAATCACAGCTACGCTCCAGATGAGGTGGTACAGATGAACTTGAAAAACATTGGAGTATTCCTTTCATTTTTCAGTACAATGATGGGGACTTGAGTGCGTTTTGTCTTACAGGCTCGGATTGCAAGCTGCAGGGTTCGATATAGTAGTTATCAAATAATGAGAGGGCTGCTATCTCACCGTGGCCTTGGTGGAGCTCTCCTGAAGGTCCCAGAGCACGATGTGGCTTTCAGCGAGAGAGATCACACGCTTGCCATCGCCCATCGGCTCCCACAGAACGCTGCCAAAAAGAAGACGGCAGAACTCTGATCAGCACACCTGCACCTGCACATGCACCTGCACCACCAGGCATTTCCACAGCACTTCAAACTTACAAGATTGCTTTTTTCACACACATAAAAGTCTGCGCAACTGTTTGACAGTATAATGTCATAATCAAGCAGGGTTTATAGCTGAATAACAATCATCCGACTCACATCAGGACCAGACATGAAGACAGGAATGATGCCATAAGGGGTGAAAAAAAAAAAATAACATCCTTCTTGGGATTCTATCCAACTATTAATTTGCATGCATGTCTTGCGAGTTGGGATATCAAGGGGGCTGAAAAAAGCACTTTTATTGAGGATATAAATGACACAGTGATGCGAGGACTGTTTTTACAACCCTCACAAGGTACCGAGAGTCACTGGCCTGTTACGCGGCGCGCCGCTGTAGTCCCTCGCTCAGAGACAGACGAGCGAAATGCGCCCACTTTTCCCCATGTTCTTTTTATTTCACTTTGAGAATTTTTTATTAATTACGTTTAATTCTGAAAGAAGGACGAGTCCTTTTCTACGGCTGTTTTCAATCTTATTATACCGGAGACCCATGCGAATTAACTTAAAAGAGGTAGGATTAAAAAAAAAAAAAAACATTGTACATTTGACCTTGAATAACAGAGACTTTGCCTCCTTGAATATGTAAATAGAGTCCTCATGGCTTCCTTAAAAGCCCTCAATATATTCAAATTTCGGTTTTAACCCACTTTGCTATTCCCGTCTAATCCACTTTGTATGCAGATGAGCTATAACGCGTAGCAAGTTATGACCGGATCTATCTTCCAGTCAGCACTAAAGTACGGTCCTTATATTCTGGCACCCTGAAGGAAAAAAAAAAAAAAAAAAAAAAAGGTAAACTGAGCTTTGCTTTGACTACTGTGGTCAAGGATGAGTTTCTGGTATTTTACAGGAAATTATTAATATGCATAAACATTCAATGGTCTCATTACACTTTTTTTTTGTCTCCTAAGTGTGTTTACAGAAAAAAAAAAATACATGGGAAGTTCAACATTTTTTAAAAAATGTGAGAAAAAAAAAAAAGACAAAACTATTAATGAATCCCTTCCCCAGTTCTAACAAGGTCCATCAACTCTTACAAAAGGGCTGTAGTAACATCTATATTTAAGTGAGGAAAGTTTTCTGTATTTAAACTCAGCCCATTCAGCTTATAAATGATCCTCATCCAAGGTTGACAGATTTTTTTTCCCCCAATAGTGTTTAAATGAGCAGCTTTAATACAGGGCATGTGTCTTTAAACCTGAAAAAACATCAGCAGGTTAGAAATCCAAACCTATAAAGCAGACTAAGAAAACCTTTGCTGTCGACCACAATACAACAACATAAAAACAAAAGAACTTTTAAGAACTACCATATTAATATAAAACCCAGTAGAAGGAAAAGATTCAAATAATCATTTAAGAGTTGTCTAATATACAATATTAAAAAGAATAGGGTTGGGATAGGATAAGGATCCACAGAGCAGCACATAAGCCTGTAGTCACAGCTGAAGCCTGAATACTGATGTGTGCAATTTCAGTATTAACTCCTCATTATGTGCACAACAATGACTATGCCATTAAATGCCTCCATGAAAAAAAAAAACCCGATTATTCAAGGTCGCTGTGCTCTTGAGAGAGAATGCAGGCCATGCAGAGAAAACACGCACAATATAAGACGTGTTTAAGGATCGACTGGCTGCCGTCCCCCACAGAGATTATTCTATCATTATTGCCAGTATTGACTGACCTACATAACGCAGTTACTATTCGCTCCTTCTTGGGCTCCCATTGATCTGGAAGCAGCCCACTCGGAGTGCAAATCGCACTCGTGATTGCACCGTCTCACACCACAGTCACAATCCGGGCCTGAAAATTCCTCCCGGCCCCCTGCGAGCGCCTGATTGGCCACGACGCACTCAATGGCCATTGATTACAAGGTGCGCACTAGATTCAAAACCAGACGAGGCTCTAGCGAAAACGCTTTCTGATTCTGGCTGAAACAAACAGCTTGTTCTGGTCGGTTTTCCTTTGATGCTTGATATATTTGCCAAAATTGAAGTCACTGTGTGTCTGTGTAAGAACAAAGAGTGTGAAAGACAGGCCAAAATGCAGCTGGCCTTACAACAGTGAATGAGGATGTTCCTGCGCCCCAGTGTTACTGCTGACAGAGTGTGAAGAGGCGGCCATCTTTAAAAAAAAATCCAATATCAAAACAGACAGTCACAGTGTGAACCCTTCATCAGATACGGACTCACACACAGAGCCTTTATAACTGCACACATATAAACAAGCTCATGCACATGAACACTGGCCCCCCAACACACACACACACACACACACACACACACACACACACACACACACACACACACACACACACACACACA
>JAQQZR010000005.1:303449-314901 GCA_030068235.1 Notoglanidium macrostoma
GATGCTGGGATTGGCTCCAGCTTCCCCGCGACCCAGACGGATAAAGCGGTATAGATAATGGATGGATGGATGGAAGAAGTTTTAAGAATTTTGAAATATTTAAAACAAAGAAAGCAAATGTTCAATATCTTAATTTTTTTTATATTCTTTAAATTTGATGATGATGCAAAATGGAAGCATTTTAACTTTTGGATTTTTGGACCCCACTCTGTGTAATGTTTTTGTCAGCTTTATGGGCTTTACACACATAAGGGTGTTCATGGGTTTTAATGCACAAGGGTCAGCTTTTTTTGAAGAGGGTGTTGTCATCAAGGGTTTGTTTACAGATGGTAGAAAAGTCACTTGAGTTTTCATCATTCGTTCATCTTCAGTAAGTCTTTATTACACTTTAACATTTCTTTATCATGTTTAGATTCCTATACTCCTTCTTGACCATCAAGCCAAGTTGAAGCTGATTGCTTTTATTCCAAAATAATGTCATTTTGATGAATTCTCTCTGGCCCTTGCCCGTAGAAGGCTTTCACCTCCGCCTTTCCTTTCCCTGAAACTTACTGTATGCATAGCATTCTCAGCTGCTGCCTATGACAACGGTGTGTCTTGTCGAAATATTCTACATTCAAGTAGAAATGTACAGTTTGCCACACATTGATTCTGATACAGTTCTGTGATGCTTCAAGCCTCTAGCAGTTTTATTAACCCTGTTTTAAGTTAGGATCCTGTTACTGGATGCTTCATTGAAGCTCAAAACAAATAAATAAATAAAAAAGAAAAATTACATCTAGCATGAAAGTAGAATTGAAATTGGAATTAAGTGTGTATTCACTAAAATGCTATTATGAGAGTATGAAGCATCAGACTGGTGTTTTGTTCCTGGTTTGAGAACAAACTCGCACCCAGAGTTTTGGTGTCGGCCGTGGCGAATAAAGACAAATGTCTGTGTGTATATACACGGTGTAGACTGAAGTGTGTGATGCGAGTTCCCACATGGACGGCCTACTTGTCCTCCCCTAGTTCCTCACATCCTTCCATCGCCCGTGTTCCTGCTGAAAAATGTATTAGCCGTCCCGTCAGACACACACATGTCTCCAGAGAAGCTGCCCAGTGCTGACAGCCCAGTAGCTTCATGTCATTTCTCCCCATCTGCTGCCCTCAACCTTACTCCTGAGCTTGGAATAAAGCATGGCAGCTCAGCACTAATGCTGGCCTCTCAGCACATGACCAGTAGCTCGCTGGTCAGAGTCTGTGGTTAAAGTGCAAGCTCTCGGAGTTCAGAAAGCTCATCGCATAGGCCAAAGCCCTGGTAAGCATGTTGTACACCCAGTGCTGAGAGAAGATTCGACATGCGCACAGTGAGGTGTTGATTTCAGATCCTTTTAGTGCTTTTGTTCTTCCTGTTAAAGTAGGGCAGGGTCAGTGTGAGAGACTGGTGGATCTGACAACCAGGTACTGGACATGCTTGCTGACAGAACATGTAATACACATAAATCAGCAGTAAGTCAATTTGAGAGTGAAACTCAAAAGTGCAAAAGTCTTAGGGATGAGCAAAGATGCCTTCAAAACGATGACATGAAATGTTTCTACATTAAAAAAAAAACTATAAAGTGCAGTAAAAGGAAATTAACTAAACAAAGTCAATATTTGGTATGACAGACTTTCTCTCTTTTTTTTTTCTAAAATAGTAGTCCCAGGTACGATCTGTACACTATGCTCTTTACATTACAGTTTTTACTGCGCATCTTGGAGAATCTGCCACAGTTCTTCTGCAGACTGCTGCATTACTTTTTTTTTTTTGCAAAACCCAGGAGCCTTCATTATGTTTTTTTTTGTCTGAAAAGTGGTCTCTTATGTAATGTGCTGCTCTGTGTACTGACAAACAAACATATTTTTCTGTAACATTTAATTTTGTGCTGGAAAACTGAGGTTTTGACTCGATGATTTAGAAGCCATAAAATACAAACAAAGTTTGTGCTAAAAGAAAACAGGGTGCTAAGACTTTTGCACAGTACTGTATTTTATTGCGGAAAATCTTTTACAAAATCATTGTGACTACTAAATAAAAATGTGAATCACGATATCCTTTTTTTTTTTTTTTTTTCCGTTAAACCTCCATGAAAATGACACTTTGATGCTTTTTTCATTAAAGTAGCACTTGGACCAAACAGGAATCCCATCCAGACTGCTGAAAATGCAGTTCGCTGAAAGGGAAAGGACGTTGCACGTGAAAGAAGCATATTTGTTTCTGGTAGCAGTTACTTTTGCTTCACACTGACTGACGTTGACCTGTGAATTCCTGGACCTCTGTCTTCGGAGCCAAAAGAAAACAAGTGGGCGGTAATGTGGTCCCTTTGGTAAAACAAGTTGGTGATTAAGTAGCAGTAACATCTGAATTTTGCCTTCTTGTTTTCTTACTGTTGCTGGGTGCATGTCTTAAAAAAAAAAAAAAAAAAAAAAAAAAACTTCCTATGCAACTCATCCACAAGAATACACAAAGGTTTCCACGGTAAAATTCAGTTTTTTTTCCCTCCATGCCTGCTAGGATTTACTTGTTAGAATGTTGGCACCTATGTACACAGACGCTGAGATTACGCCACACACACACCGACGAGAGAGCGAGAGATGAACTTTGTGTTCTGCAGTAGAAATATGATGTGTTTTTACAATGTCCAAAAAGAGACTTGTATAATGACTCCAGTATTTGAACTATGATTTTTTTTTTTTTAAATAGATTTTAGTCTATAACTGTGGTCTCAATTATTATATTATTTTTTTGTAACAAATCATCCAAAGACTGAAAAAAAAAAAAAAAAGCATTGTCTGTCATTTTGAACAGCTCATTAGCAACACAATCTCTGTTCTTTCTTTCATCTTGCGTAGCCTTTCTCATTTCAGCTGCACAGATAACGGTGTAAGATGGTAGCTTCGCTTCTCCGTATCTCATTGTAGTCTTTTGATGTCACTAGATGCTGGGTAGCTGCAGCTCTCTGTTGATGAACACAAGCAGAAAGCCGCAACACACACACACACACACACACACACACACACACACACACACACACAGAAATTATAAGAGAACAGACACGCTTACTGATGCTGCCTACAGTCAGCCGGAGGGAGGAATGAATGTGATTGTCGCAGTGTCTTTCCCTCCTTCACCATAATTCCCTCTCGCAGAAGAATAATTGATGGTTTGGACAGGGGAAAGGGTGTGATGCTGAGGGGGAGGAGGGAATTGGCATGCAATTGGTTAGCCTGTTTTCTCAATCTCACTCTCTCTCCCTCTCTCTCTCTCTCTGGTTTTATCTCTCTCTCTTTCCCAGCCTCTATTCAGCTGTGGAGGTCACGTCTGTGCCGGGTGATGTACTCCATGGCAAACTGTCTGCTAATGATGAAGGTATGTGGGCGTCGGGAGAGAACTGCTGCAGAGATGCATTACCGTAGTTCCGCTTCTATGTGCGCCACATAGCCATGTGTACAATTGCAGTGTTGCGCAGCAAGAGAAGATGTGGATGGATGATGGCATGAATTAAATCATTTCGTTGCAGCATTTTGCTCATTTACTCGCATTCATACTAAAAATGCTCCGACTCCAACATCCGCTTGCACGTAAGCCTAGTGTACGTCGTCGTACTAAAAAAACAACATGGAAAGACAGCGTACTGAAAGCATTTAGCAGTTAGTGATGGCAGTCAAAGCATAGACTGAAAACTGTGCTCTGTGAAATTATCAACAGCAGCCAGTACAATAATCTCAAGTTCAAGTGGCTTTTATTGTCATTTCAACCATATACATGTAATACAGTGTACAGTGAAACGAGACTGATAAAACATTGTGTTTTAATGAGGTCGCAGAGCAGTATCAGTGAGCAGGGTCATTAAAAATGAGCACGAATTGTGGCATGGAGCAGGGAAGTGAGCACTTCACTTCTGTGAGCACTGAGCAATGAGACACGTGCACTTCCTTGCATTGTCTACCCAGTGTGAGAGTGTGCGATTTATAGAGCCATGCACACCTTTTTATTGATGCACTCGCTGCTACAGCTCTATGTTCTCAGGTCGGCTGCCCTTATGCTGTCATTTGAGGTATAAAGATGCACTTTTAGTGCCATAGTATCTTGAAAGCAAGAAGTTAACTCCTAGCAGCACATGGCAGCACCCATTATCCATCCATCCATCCATTATCTATAGCGCTTATCCATTAAGGGTCACGGGGAAGCTGGAACCAATCCCAGCTGACTTTGGGACAGAGGCGGAGTACACCCTGGGCAGGTTGCCAATACTAACATGGGGACGAACAGCCATTCATTCTCACATTCACACCTATGGGCAATTTAGAGCAGCTAGTTGATCTAAACTGAATATCTTTGAGCTGTGGGAGAAAACCGGAGCACCCAGTGGAAACCCACAGGCACGGGGAGAGCATTCAGACTCCGCATAGAAAGGCCACTGACTGATTAACACTAATCAGGTTACTCCTTTTGGGATCAATATCAATATCAGTGTTGACAAGTTCCAAAAACATGTATTTGTACTCAGCCTTTAAAAACAATGGTATTGATGCATTCCTACTTTTGTGATATAGTTCAGGTTTAATTAGGCTTGAAATAGCTATAGGATATATCAGTCATGTATGACAGGTGAATTTCCCATTGATACAGGGTTTGTTTGTTTTTAATCCTGAGGCGATGTGCATCATCACAACAGTCTCTATTAATGATGATTATTAGAGTTGGGCTCAGAACACTTTTTTTTTTCTTTTTTTTAAAACATTTGGCAAAGTTCTTTTTCCAGTCTGGAAGCTGTGGTCAGGATAAATGTGTTCAGGATCAAGACACATTTTCACTTGTCATGCACCTGCTTACCTGTCACGCTCTCATAGCACTGGGGGAGGATCTCAGAAAGGGAGAGTGAAGCTAGCTTCAACTAACTTTCCCAAAAATCAACAAATACACTTTTAAGCATTGAAAAGTCTAATAATAATATGCAATTCCTTAAAATCCTTATAGGTGTGATAATGATTACGTACCTGAGAGCACCACAGATTCTTCTAAGACATGATTGTTTTTTGCATATTTTTCTTTTTGTCTTGTAATATTTCACCACAACTAAGTGGAGCTTGTGTTTGCTTCCTTTGATTTATATCGTTATGCAGTTTGTCCAAGAATATGCTTGGCTACTTCAGATTTGCCTAAAGGTGTCTAAGTGCATATGGTTAGGCAGAGGTCTGATAATTCAAGGCATGTACTTGTACCTTACCTCCCTCTATTTATGCTTTAATAAAAGTGAGCGGCATGCCATTTGTTTGCTTGACCCAGTTGACCGCTATCCACACACAGCCCCACTGTCTAGACATGAGCTTTCAGTAGGATATCGGGTCATAAGCAAAGGGCCTTTACTCTAGCAACGCATCATTCTTCCGATACGAAAAGTGAGCACCGTTCTCAGGACTGTTAGCTCAGTGAAAACGCAGCCTTATTTTCAGCTCGGGAAATGTCCCCAAAACAGTGTCCGTTAAAGCCAGATCTGTGTATTACATTTTGCCGATTCCCTCTGTTATAAGAGGAGTGCACACTGACGTGCAGTGCAACAGTGCCATCTGCTGGCTATGGATATATTCTACAATTCTGTGACTTGCTTTTAATGCCACCTGCTTCGTGTTTGTCGCCTTCTACCTCTCATGGTTTTTTCTCACTGTCCCCCTTCTCACTCACACAGGACTATGTGCTGGCTGTTGAAACGTATCACTCCATCATCCAGTATGAGCCACAGCAGAGAGTGCAGCTGTTGAGTGGAATAGGACGCATCTTCCTACAGGTGAGATGAGGCAAAACATCTGCCATCTCCGCAAGGCGTCCCTGGTCATTTCAACTCCGCATGTTGAAATAAGGCACAAGGTTGCAGTAGTGATATTCGATTATAGAACCTCTTTAACCTGGAATATTCATCATTATACCACAGCACTGCTGAATTCTCAAATCAGAATCAGAAGGTGTTCAGTAGTTTGTTATAACAGGAGCTCTGACAGTAGTACTGAACAGCAAATCACAGTTTTATATTAATGTGCTGGTTCTAATATGTTATCGTATCTATAGTAACAGCTCATTTGCAGGGACTTGGCAAACGCTCCATATGGTCTACGGCTATCGAGAAACAGTTAACCAAACATCTTAGCAGAGAAACCTCATCATCTTTGATGTTTAGGGTGATGTTTCAGGTGAGGAGACATTTATGGAAGGAGTCTCCAGTGTTTGCAAAAGCAGTACGTGTTCAACAACCGGAAAGTGAGCACCGGGCATTTCAATCTCTCAGTAATATGACGAGCTGCCTTTTTGCTTTATCGATATTGAGAGAAAAAAAGAGAGGCTGATGAAGAAGCAACTAATTCCAAGTTATAAGGATAATAGGAACTAACGTTTTTGTGGTCATTCCACAACATAAAATGTAACTATAAAAGGAAACGGTGAACTGTTAATCATCCCTTAATCATAAATGATGTAACGTCAGGTCAGGACACGTCTCACATCTGCTGTAATTGAATTTGTCTCTGTAACACCATGCTGCAAATCCATTTATTCTTTTCTTATTAGATAATGATAATAGATCATTGTTGTAGCTTGTTTCCTTGTGAAAAACATAGTGACTGTCGTGTTATAGAGAACCGTGAATGTTATAAAACCTCAACGATGTCCGATCAATGTGATTTTCATATCTGTACACTAAGTGTGTTTTTGATTATATTGAAAGATTGGAGACATCAAAACTGCAGAGAAGTATTTCCAGGAAGTAGAGAAAAAAGGAAACGGACCAACCCATGACACCGCTATCTTAATGAACAGGTGATGCATCATTACAAAGAGTGTGATTATATTGTGTCCTTCACACTCGTTCGTAGTTGTGTATTCTTTTTCTTTTCTTTTCTTTTCTTTTTTTTTTTAGGGCATTTGTGTACCTGAGCCAGAATAATTATTCAGACGCCCACACGTGTTTCTCCAGCATCTTGAAAATCGATCCCAACAACCCTGTGGTAAATACTGTAGATTTTCTCTTATTATCAGGCCAGACTTCTGACTGATATTGACTTTCCTTCTGCCAAGGCTTCATTGAGGGGAAAGAAAAGAAAAAAAAACTTTTGTCTTTATTGTTAAACTGCCACATTGTCAGAAACGAGCACACACTGTGACAATAATGTGAAGTAGCACTCTAACAGAGCAGCCTTGTGCTTTTGTATTCGTCTGTGCCCGTCTTCGCACCCCGACTAAAGCACGTAGGTCTGATTTAAATGTTTTTAGATGGGATCATTAAAACCTTTTGTTCAAACTTTTTTTTTTTTTTTTTTTTACCTTTGTCAGTGAAACATTTGTAGAAAGCTGTTAAATATTTCTGTATAGAAGTGATGCATCTGTATTCGTAATGTGAAGAACTTGGTTAATGAGTGTAGCTAACCTTTGGCATCCCAAGTATGCACATCCCATGTGCATATAGTTTGTTTGGGCAAAAGCTGGTGCGTTTTTTGGTGTCCAGAACATACCAAATTGATCATTCTTAGGAATGAGGTATGGAGTGGCTACTCTAGTAACAACTCCTGCTTGCTGACAACCATCATAGTAAAAAATATGACTGAGTGTGACTAAGAGAAAGGGAGGATAAAGGAAGCCAACTTCTTGGGATGACTTGCATTTGTTTAGTAAATTTTTTCTGAGATGTTCTTTCTTTTAGTACGCTTCAAACGTAATTGCCCTGAACGAGTCTTTCATGAACGACGCATATACCTTCGCTTTTAATTGTAATCACTTGTTAGTATATCACGATGAATAGATCTGCATTACTGGTAACAATAGTCGACTCTTCTGTGATATGCATATCTGCAACCACAACCACTTTATATGTCTGGATATACAGTATTTCCATTGGCGTAGTCATATTTCTACATTGGCTATGTTTTTGTCACTATTGAAATTTACTGCCATCTACTGGATTTTAATGTGTGGTATTGTTGAGTGCAGATTCCGCCAAGCCCAAATGCCATATCTTGCAACATTACAGAAACTAAATTTCTCAAGCAGCCCGGGAGTCACATCCACTCCTAAATTTAATGGATCCTTAATTGAGCCATGCTTTACCCGGCCACCAAGTTTCGTGAAAATAGGGCGGGTAAACAGACAAACTAACCAAGCCGAACCAAAAACATAACATTGTAGGGGTAAACAAGTTAAACACAGATACTGTGATGTAAGAGTAGCTATAGATTATGGATTTGTATGAACTATTCCACTTTCTAATGTGATTCTGCAGGCAAACAACAATGCAGCAGTGTGCTTACTTTATTTGGGCCACCTAAAGGAGTCCCTGGGTCAGCTGGAGAGCCTGGTACAGCAGGACCCTGCACTCTACCTGCATGAGAGCGTGCTCTTTAACCTGACCACCATGTACGAGCTGGAATCATCTCGCAGCACGCAGAAGAAACAGGCTCTGCTGGAGGCTGTGGCCGGGCGCGAAGGCGACAGTTTCAACACACAGTGCCTCAAACTGGTGTAACTAATAACCAGCCAGGAGCACATTAGATCACAGGTTCACTGCTTCATGATGTGGCATGAACTCGTTTAACAAGCTTGAGCTGAAAATGCCACTGGTCTATTATATTTGCAGGTTTTTTTTTTTTTTGTTTTTTTGGAAAAGCTGTGTGTGACCAAAATCTAAGCTAACCTGAAATGACCGGCGCAATCACACCATGGCATGTGATACTCTTAAATCAATGTTTCTATGCTGTCAGGTTGCGAGAGAATGTAAATAACGAGAGAATATAAAATCGAATTTAAAAAATACAATGTAAATATTCAGCATATGTAAAGGGGATTAAAAAGGAAGCCTGAGTGGTATACAGCATTGCAGACATTACAGTCTGGACACAATTCACTTATTTTAAAAAAAAAGCAAAAACAAAACATTGTCTGGGTTGACAACGCAGTATCCTGGGCACCAAATTTCATATCGGAGCTGTCGGTTGTTGTTTTTTTTTCTTCATAAAGACAAAAATGTTCAACAACCAGAAATAGTAACTCCTTATTGACTTTCACAAACAAGTGATCATTTTTGAAATGAATGCACTTCACAGTGGTGCGCTTCACCTAACTGTAACAAGCTGCACGTTCCTGATCCCACCACCTATACGATCTGAATGAGGAAAATGTGTAGTATGTGAAAATATTGGCAAAAACAAATTCTCGCTATTACACTACCGCTGGCACAATAAGCATTCATTTGGAAGTTAAACATATTGGGAGAAATTAAAGACACTAGCTAGACACAAATAATATCCTTTATAAACACAGCGCAACAACTTGCTGACTTTTTTTATTTATTATTTTTTTTTCTTCCCCTGTTCCATTTTCTCCCTAATCACCACTGACCAGCCATCTCTCCCCTATTCCATGTCCGCAAGGAGGATGAAGGCTAACAAATGCTTCCTCTGAATGCCTTTCAAACCGCAGGACAGTGTAACATACTCGGAGGAAAGCGCCATCTTCCCTCTTCCACAACCATGAGCTTACAGATGCCTGTGATTGGCTAGTGTCACTGTGATTAAGAGGAGAGAGAGAGAGAGAGAGAGAGAGAGTGTGCCGTCCCTCCCATCCGGAGAGCAAGGTCAGTTTTGCTCCCAGCCAATTATAGCGTCACTGTGATATGAAATTTGCGATCTCTGAATGATCAGGTGAAAGCTTTTCTGTTGCAACAGCAGCACAACTTGCTGACTTTTGAAAATGCGACATGCTTCATTCAAATGTTTTTAGGAGAGGATAAGGACTTCGCTACATGCAATTGTCCACTCTGTGGAAATTTATATACTTGTTCTTTTCCCTACTTCACTTGCCGTATGTTATTGCTGCCATGTTTAGACTTCAGTTTCTGGGCAACTGAAGCATGGGACATGGACAGTACAAAGTTCACTGTATTTATTGAGTTCATATTAAGATGATCTTTATGCCAGAGAAACTTCCGGGAAAGCCTCCTATTAGATTGCAACCAGTCTGTGCACTGTTCATAAATAAATCTTTCAGTGTGTATTGTTTGTACTTCCTGTCACTCGGCTCTATTGTACTGTACGTTTCTTTGACGGAGCTAAATAAACCCCAGCTGATTTTTAAGTTAATGTTGTGTGTTACGCTGTGTCATAAACAACACAGTCATCAACAAATGAACAATACAGAGATTTTTATTCACAGTGATTGGATCTGAACAGTACATGAGCAAGCATGCAAGTTCATCAGTGTAATACATTCTGTTTCTGATACTAATCGTGCTAATTATAGCTGGATAAACAACTTTGTTCTACAAATTCTTCCTAAAAAAATAATAAATCATGGCACTATGGATATTGCGGTGTTGAAGTGGCTTCCGGACTGATGGGAAAGCAAAAATATATTTATATGTCCCGTTTTGCAACCTCTACATTTATTAAAGAATTAGTTGCTTCATTTCAATGGAGTTAAATTTAAAAACATGCTAACAAGTGTTAATCTCCAATCCCACTCAGGAGCACTTCAGTGAATCCACATACTGCTTGCGAATTTCAAACTGATCAGCTGGTCGGTTGTAGGCCTTCCACACCGGCTCGCCTACGAACAGCCGCATAGCTTTAGTGTAGTTCTGAAAAGGAAAAAAAGAAAGCGCCGGGTCATTTTACTCATCATCTTGACTTTAAGACTCAGACATAAGCATTATGCGCTTCAGCAGGACGGCCTTACGGTCTCATCCATGGTGAATCGATGATAAATTCCTGCTGGCAGTGTGATCATGTCTCCCTTCGTCATAGCAATTCGTATCCAGCGGTCATTTTTGTCCCTGACGTCAAAGAACGCTCTTCCATCCAGGATGTAACGGATCTCATCGTCGAGGTGCAGATGTTCCTCGTAGAATGTTTTTAACTGGAAAGCAAGCGACATTAAACATTAAACATGCACAATCTCGTTATAATGGATGTAGATGTTTGGATTGACCTACTTTATCCTCGTAGTTGGGCAGTTTATCCGGGTGAACGTCAATGATGTCCATGTAGGAGTAACCTTTTTCTTCTCTGATCTTCTGCAACTCGGGGTCATTTTCATAGATATCAGCATTTAACTGAACAGAAACAAACGATGTGTATTAGTAAGTTCCTTTTTCTTCAGTACTGAAGTTTGAATCGTTTGAATTACAGCTGTGTTTTAGAAATAGAAGATTTGGATCTATTATTATAGGACACTGATGACCATGACCACACAGACCCAGCTTGTAGGAATAGCTAGCCTTTTGTTTGTTTGGTCTGTAGTAAAACCCTTAAGGAATTTTAATCTCTGCCATAGGCTACTTGTTACTTTCAAAAACTTTCAAATTTTATGCACAAAAATGAGCTCATTTCAAATTTGATGCTTGCTACAGGTCTCAAAATAGTTGGGACAGGGGCATGTTTACCGTGGTGT
>JAQQZR010000005.1:316771-327459 GCA_030068235.1 Notoglanidium macrostoma
ATCCATGTTCTGTTGTGAATAAAATATTGGCTCATGTGATTTGAAGGTCTTTTAGTTTTCATTTTATTCAACTTTAATGAACGTCCCAACTCTTCTGCAATTCGGGTTGTAAATCGTTAGCATCAGAAAAGAAAATCAATATTACACAAGCTGACTTTTGATAAAAATTGTCTTATTCCAAGTGTTAAGAATAACACATTTTTATATGCAGATGATGTAATGAATATGTAAATTAGTTTGTCACCTGGTGACTTCTAACAAGTTTCCCCTGAAAAAGAACTGGCAACACTGATCCCAAATCAGACATTATACTCAGAAATACAGCAAAGCAGATAATCAGTTGTGTGATTTGAGTCATTCACTTCATCTCTAATGTTAGTTATGTCCCTCATTAACCCCAAAAATGAGAGTTTAACGCACCTTCCAGGACCAAACCCCGATGCCCTGCAGCTCCTGTAGACTCACTGGCTGATTGGGGTGTAATTTATGAGGCAGTCTCGGATCTTCAGTGGACTCGTCCATGTACCAAGCCTCCAGGTTGGTCATGACCATGAACACTACTGAATCCTGACCAGAGCTCATAAACCCGAACCGAGCCTCCTGCTGAGTTCTAGGCACGCGTGTTGCATGATCACGAGTGTCTAGCACTTTTCAAAATAAAAGCCGTTTGTTTTTACCTGGTGTTTAAGAGTATAAGCTTTTAAAGCGAAAAAAAAAAAAAAGCAACCTCAAGGAGAACATACAAGTCTGCACAGCAGTAACCCGAGCTCAGGATCCTAGCAGGGATCCTCAAGTGTTGATACTATAAGAGGTATTCTGAGAAGTAACTTAAACTACCATTTCCACAGAATGAAAAAGAATGCTGTTTTGGTTCTATTAACAGATGTCGCAGGCTTTTATGACCTTATAAGAGTTTCAACACGTGCATGTTTTGTTTGTCCAATCCCTACATCCAATTTAAAGTATTAATAGCGTTTACTATAATAAATGATAACTCATTTTTCATTGTTTAAAATGCATATCGGTGATTTTATAATATCCATGCAACACTATATTAACTAAGAATTCTCTTTAAAGACTTGGGTTCATTTAAATGTATTATTATTTCGCTGCAGTTCTAGTGAAACTAGACACAAATAGGTAATCTTGAAGTCAAAAATACTTCCCATGACACATGACTTTTCTTTTGTCATCAGCCGGACGTAAAACTTTGCAGAAACGCCGAATTTACTCAACCATTTCCGGCTTTTCTGGCTTAGTCTCAAACAGCTTCATACATTCGTGCACTTAACACGGCGGCTTTTGTTCCCTAAGTAGTGAACTATATGCCCAAAAGGTGGCTATTTGTTATACGTTAGTATCGTTTGCGGTTTGTTGGGTCGGAAGGAATTGAGGTATGTAACCTAGCAGTTTACATAAAGCTGTTTAATACATTAACACATTAATTACGGCATTGTGTGAAGTGACCCTGTGTGGTCTTAATGTTTTGTACTAAACTCGGTTATTTTTGTAAACTGCTAGCAATTGACTGTTTAGGCAGCTGGTTATATTCACAGCTTCCATTGACACCAGTGATGAACTCGTTAGCCGGCTAACCGTGTTTATGCTTTTTGGAAAAAAAATATTTTTTCGGTGTAAACTGATTTGTACATTATGTGTTTGGAATATTTGTAAGATGTCTTTCATAACATTAGCTAAACGGGTAACTAATCAGTTAGCTAACGTAGCTAGCTAACGTTAGTGGTCTAACATTGAGTAGTTTACCTTACCGTTACTAGTTTAATGGTCGGACTTTAACAATAGTAGTTTAACGTAAGTGGTTTAATATGAGTGTTTTAATCTTTTTTTCCGTTGTACTTAACATTAGTGGTTTTACATGAGCAGTTTTATGTTTGTGTTTGTACTCCAGAAACTGCTTTGCTCAGTTGTTTGTGAACTGAGTTTGTTGGTTACCTCCTTACTTTTTAAACGCCTCAAAACCAAAACAAGCATTAATCATCTTTGTAAAGAGAGCACGAGGAAACAGACGTCGTTGTTAGCTAGCTAGATGTGATGCTGTGGAAGCCCTTAACAGCTTCCTGTTGGTTCCCAGCGGCTTTGTACTGGTGTATCAGGGGTTGAGATCACATATAGATCCACGTTGCTTTAGGATATGAACTGTGTTTGGTCGTTAGTTTTGGGATCCACAGAGGAGCCTGGTGGTCTCAGACGGAGACATTGTAGTCATGCTGTGGTTTAAAGTTGATTTAGTAACTCTAATTGACTCTGTCAAGATCCTGTGTTTCGGTTTGTTTCCAAGGAAACAGCGAAGCATTGATGTGTACCAGACCGGAACTGATTGTCTAGAGAGAGGCAGAAGGCGAAGACTTGAGCATGCTGTAACGTCATTAAACATCACTTAGTTCCAGTCCAATAATTTGATTGGACATGCGCTGTTTCTCTCTCTCTGCTTGTCTGTGTTCCAATAGTTTGGTACATGAAACCGTTACACTTACTATGGACTGTCAGTCTGTGTGTTGGCATGGCAACATTAAAGTTCTATCCAGCTGTCGTTTCTATGGGAGCTAATTTGATTGACGGCACTAAAATAAACAAAATATTTCACCATACCGTGTCTGCAATGTCAGTTTCTCGATATAAAGTTCTTGTTTTTGGAATTGAGCTGTAGAATTCACTAATCTGAAGGTATTGGTTAATTTTCTGAAACTGCACTGCTTTTACATTGACTGTAACTAACTGTTTTATAGTAAGAACTCCTTCAAAGTCACTTGTATGACGGACGATCTGCGTAATGTAATGCTGATGAAAAGAAGATTAAGTGATGTCCCTTTGTGTGTAGGAAAATTGTGTAACAGTTTATGTCCGGTGTCTTCTGAGTCAGTGCTTTGTAACGTTTAGTACATTTTCCACCACGGAAGACTTTGCTTTTTCCGCGTGCTCGGTAACTTGACATGCGGTTTTTGTCTTATTCACTTGAAGGCAAGAAAAAAAGTTAAGGAATAAGTGTTTTATAGCAGCACAGCCTACTGCATTGATTTCTTAGCTATTCATGAGCTTATCACTGATTATAACAGACATGAATTTCGTGTTTGCCTGTATATATTGATGTTCTGAATTTAATCTGGCTCTGTGACTGAATGAAGAAATGGTCACCTTTTTAAACCCATTAAAGTATATATACATGTTTAATTATTATTATTTTTTACCACTGAGACATTGATCTATTCATGTCTGTGTTAAGATTGTGTGAATATCTTGAATGTTCTTCTTCTAGGCATTCCCGCTCAGCTCTTCTATGAGGCTTGATTCATTTCCAGGCACCAATGGCTGACAATGCGCAAGATTTAGTCAATAATGTGGTAAGTCCTGATTATCGTTTTTATGGCCTGCTCTATAACTGATATTTGAGTTGCTTGTTGCTTATGCGGCAGTTTTGCTTCACTCTCGGCTGAACAGTGAGGTGGCAGTCATCTCAGTGCGTAGTGTGTTTACTGCTTGACCCAACCCTTCTGCGATTGGTGCCAGCATCACACCCAGGTGTGGCACAGATGATAAAAGTATAGAACAGCTGCAATTGCATATCATATTACCCTCTGTAGCTGGAGGCTTTCCTGCCCGGACTTGTCTCTCTCACTAGTTTTTTTTCCCCTCTCTAATTCTCTGTTAAGTGTCTTCAGGAGCAGAGATTTACAGCTTTATCCTAGGCTCATATTTCTGATAGGCTTTGAAGCGTGCCTGATTATTGAGAGAAACACAAAGTTGATTACCATCTACGACTCCTTGGTAGCCATTATAGATAATCAGCTGTTGGACTTTGTATAGCTTAGTGGGCTGCATAATCATCTGCACTTTGATAGCATAGATCAGAGAGGACTGAACATATAACTCAATGCTTTTCATGACATTTATTGAAAGTGATTCTTGCGTTCTGTATTCATCTGCTTTAGTTAGTTTTCCCCCCGAATTCGGTCTTTGATTTTAGCACTGTTTATGTTTGGGCCCATTTCAGCAAATGATCTCTGTCCTAAAGATCATTCTGAATATTGCTAAACTGTAACTCTTGCCATAAAGGCTAATGCAGCGCATAACACCATTCTGATCATCTCCCGTTTGTATGCAGTCACGCGAAGGAGAGGAAACCAACCAGCACACGGACACAGGCAGATCTACAGCCCGGCCGCGGAGGGAGGTTGAGCTCAACGGTCAGCCTCCCTCCACCCGCGCCCCACAAGTGGTCACCGACAATGAGGAAGAGGAGGATGAGGAGCTCACTCTGAAGTATGGAGCCAAACACGTCATCATGCTCTTCGTCCCAGTCACGCTGTGCATGGTGGTCGTCGTGGCAACCATCAAGTCGGTCAGCTTCTACACGCAAAAGGACGGCCAGCAGCTGTGAGTGCTGACACCATTCCGGGGTTCTGGACGGGAATTCCGCGCCGCTGTGAAGTGCATGAGCTAAAGAAATGAAAACGAACAGTTTTGAATTAGATAGTAGGGTTTCCACTTGCCTTCTGGATGAATACATGTATATCCCAGACACAATGTCTGCTAGTCTCATGTGTCCAGGCTACCGATTTGCCCACCCCAGTATCTAGCTAATCAAGATATCAAAGACTTGTAACCTAGAAAGGAGAACTAATAGAATGATCATTTGTTTTGTTCGTGCAGCATCTACACTCCCTTTCGTGAAGACACGGACACTGTGGGCCAGCGTGCTGTCAATTCCATCCTCAACGCAACCATCATGATTAGTGTGATTGTGGTGATGACGCTCGTCCTGGTACTGCTCTACAAGTACCGCTGCTATAAGGTATGGCATGCTGGCAGTTGATTCCTCTCACACGGTTTGTCCAGGCCTTGATTCTCAGAATAAATCAATGATGTCAAATGTTACAAAAAATTCAAACGTATACATTTTAGCATACTTAAAACATATAAATATGTGACCATGTTCCAGTGTTTGCACATGGTCTGTCTTGCTGAGTTAGTATCACCGTAATGACATGTTGTTATTGCTGTTACAGGTGATCCACGCCTGGCTGTTCTTCTCCTCCCTGCTCCTGCTCTTCTTTTTCTCCTTTGTTTACCTGCTGTGAGTCGTGTTTCTGCTTGCCATCATACATAGCTAGCTAGCAAGCTGCAGACCTGGAATGCTTACAGAGTAGAAACTGGGGCTGTTGTAAAAGTGTCATAATGCTAGAGCTGATACGCTGTGCGCATCATGATACAGTAGCCTGCATAATTATTCACCCCCTCGAGTTATCCGTATATACCATGGTCAGATGTGATCAGTAATGATACCTCTTAGACTTATGTGTCCTTCATGTCAACGCCGCAGGGAGGTGTTTAAGACGTACAACGTGGCGATGGACTACTTCACGTTGGCGGTGATCATCTGGAACTTCGGGGTGGTCGGAATGATCTGCGTCCACTGGAAGGGTCCACTGCGACTGCAGCAGGCCTACCTCATCATGATTAGTGCCCTCATGTCCCTGGTGTTCATCAAATACCTGCCTGAGTGGACCGCCTGGCTCATCCTGGCTGTCATCTCTGTCTATGGTTAGGAAGATAGTTATTCTCATTAATTAACTAACGCTCATGTCAAGTGTATTTCTTTGCAGGGAATTTTTTTAAACTGAATGCTACAGCTTGCAAAGAGAAATGTTTTTGCTGCCAAATGAATGGTATGAAAATAATAGTACGGGTATGAAAGGGTATTAAATTACTCTTGTGATAATAATGACCTAGTCTGCATTCATGGCGGAAGCACAAGTTCTCTCCATCCTGCACTATAAGATAAGACGGGGTATAATTTAAGGAAGGTCCAAACAGAGCAAAAACAGAAGAATAGTGTTATGAGTGCCAATCTAAGAGTTTCCAACCGAGCCAAAATTCCTGTAAGATCATCCCTCCCTCGTGATGAATTACACTCATGATGTTTCCAAACAATGTTATCTTAAGAAAACATGGATAAAGCCGGTTATTTAAGGATTGTTTTCAGTAAGACAAGCACGGCACTTCATAGTGAGCTCAGCTCTGGCTTTTCCAGTGTGAGGACCTGTGCGAAGAGCTCTTCATCAATGGAAAGCAATCCTAAATGCTGTGTCTTGTTTAGTCTTAAGGCTGATTTACATTTAAAAGTTGTTCTAGATTAGAGTGCTTTCGCCTATGCACTGTCGAGCCTGTTCGAATCGAACCCTGGCACCTTTTCCTCTTTGGTACAGTTCATTTAGGCAGGTGAGAGGACCGCAAAAACAACCTGCGTGAGAGCATCTGAGCAAAGTGGCCTCACTCCGGTTCCAAGCAAACTCCAGCACGGTTCAGTTGTAGTGTGAAAGCGATTCACATGTTTGATACACTCCATATCGTTATTGACTTATGTGAATGAAGCATAAAATGTATTCATTTTACATGTTCCCATTTTACATTCCCTGTTTACACATTTGAAGCTATAACTTGATGTCACAGCATATAGCTGAGGAATAAAGTGTATGGTATTGATACTCATTACATCAATTTGGAAGCCGAGGGGGGGACGACACAAACATGCTGTTTATTCATCGTCCTGCTAAATTGTGCCACTTAAGATGTTTGGTAGCTCCTTGGGAAATTAGTAGTGGTGATGATCTCACTGTGTAGGATAATTAAACCAGTAAACCAGCTAACACATGTTGGGAAAGATGATTTGACTCATTGAGTGTTTTTTCCCCCCTCTTTCCTCTGACAGACCTGTTGGCTGTGTTGTGCCCTAAAGGACCTCTTCGGATCCTGGTTGAAACGGCTCAAGAAAGGAATGAACCAATGTTTCCAGGGCTCATCTACTCTTGTGAGAAAATGTACTATTCCTAGTGTTGCTTTCTATTACTTGGCACACGTTCAGTTTCAATAATAACATTCATTCTTTTTGCCAGCGACTATGGTGTGGCTGGTTGGCATGGCAGACAATGCAGAGACAAGGAATAACTCTTCAGGATCTGCCCCTAAAGAAGAGAGTGATGGTACGTCTTATAGTCGCCTGCTTCAGAGGCCACGTAACTCGTTTGGGCTGCTGCAATGTATGGTTGTCTCTGCCATGTTGGTAACAAAACTGTATTTTTCAAAATGAATTAGTATGCACTATTGGCAAGCAATGTTTGATATTTTCTTCCCTGCTCTAACTTTCGACCTCACTTTAAGGCCTCTTGATGTACCCTCTAGTTGCGACGGCTCCAGTGGCTCATCCGGAGGATGATGGGGGTTTCACTCCTGATTGGGTTGGCCAACAAGAGCAGCGTCTCGGCCCTCTGCAGACCACTGAGGAATCGAGACGTCAGATCCAGCAGATGCCATCAGCACGGCCACCACCAGCAGATGACGAGGAGGAGAGTGAGTATCAGTGGAATAGTGGCCGAGGACCAGTCCTCCAGGATGACATAAGGGTCTAATTGTAAACCGAAGGGATGCTAAAGTCTCACACAGTTGCATTTGAAATTTTATAATGATGCATTTTTGCAATTTTAAATGAAATTTTATGTTTAATGAATTATTGAAATTCATTCAAAAAATACTTGGCAAGATTAAATGTCTCATGCAATCACTGACTAGATTGGAAATTGGTTGTCTTTGGCCTGATACAAAGCTGAATTTCAAAAAGAAGAGAAATATGTGTGGGGAATATTTTTTTAATATAGCCTCAATCTGTCATGGATCTTACCAAACGTCTCTCCTTTTTATTGAAATATATGCATTACATAAGCTTCCGTCACTTGCCTGCTGTGAGCTTCGTGAAACTTTAAAGTTAACTTTAGGCTTCGTGAAAACTTAAAAGAAAACAAAAATACAAGTTTAAAATGCTCATGACTAATGAAGGGGCAATAAGGCAAGCTAGTTTCCAGAAAGTTTTACCAGTAGTCAATTTTTATGTCATTCCAGAGGGCTGGAGTTTAGACGGCTCTTCACAGGTTCTTTGAATCCTTGGTTATTTAATCTCATCCCTGGACGGTTCTACTCGGAACCTTTTCCGATAAGAAAAATCTCTGGTTGTAGGGTACATAGAACCTTTAAGGATCCTTCCAAGGGACAATTAAACAACCTTCTGAAGGTATAGCAAATCAAATTTGCTTTGAATTGTATGCACATTAATGCAAGAAATTGATTAAGGATTTCTGTAAAGACATGTTTAACCTTCAATTTGTGGTTTGTGCATGAAAATTCCATTTGGCTGAATCAAATCCTTCATCAGTTCATGATGGGGAATAGAATAAATGGGGAGATTAGCCCCGTATTACATACAATTCCGTTTCAACTGTAACTACCTCAGACATGGAGGCAGCTATAGAGATCAAATCCATGCAGGAATGCTTCTGTATATCGGATATAAACATACATCTTTATTGTAGCTTCTTATTACGAGCACTTCTTCTCTAACACTTTTCTTCCCTACATTTTACTTCCTCATTTATATCGTGTTGCATTATGTCAGGGAAAGTGCATATGGTAATCAGATATATTGTGATTGATTGTGTGAACTGTGTTTAAGATGTATGTTTTTATTTTTCCAGGGGGGGTGAAGTTAGGTCTTGGTGACTTCATCTTCTATAGTATGCTGGTGGGAAAGGCTTCAGCTACAGCCAGTGGTGACTGGAACACAACGTTAGCCTGCTTTGTGGCCATTCTTATTGTAAGTAATCCATTCACAAGTCTACTGTGTGTATTATTATTATTATTATTATCTGTAGTAGTATTAGAATTCTTTTGGTGCCACAGCAGGTATTATTGCTGACTTAGAGCTCGAGGGTCTGGTTTGATCCTGAGCTTGGGTTATGGTCTGTGTGGAGTTTCACATGTTCTCACAGGTTCCTCCGGGTGCTCCAGTTTCTTCCCACCTTCCAAAAACATTCTAATGGCTGGATTGGCTACTCCTAAATTGTCCTTAGGTGTTCATAAGTGTGTGAATGTATGTGTGGCCTGTGATGGATGGATCTGTTCGCTGAATTGGCTCCGAATCCACCATGACGCCGACCAGGACAAAGCGGTTACTGAAGATGAATGAATTTAACGCATGTGTGATTAAAGGAATTCGTCAGACTTAAATATGTAATAGTTGCCACATTTTAAACATATAAAAATATGATTCATTAATAGTAAGCCTTTCTCGAACTGTAACTAAAGATATCCAAAGATAATCCAGTGTCCAGATATGATAGTTTCACTGAATGAAACATTCAAGCAGGAGTTGAATGCATCAAAGCCGACCGAAAGACCTGACATCTGTTAGCAAGGGATTATTCCCTATTTATTTATTCCTGAATGATAAGTTGTCACAGGTCCAGGTTTAAAAGTAAAGATGAATAGAATTTAAAGAAAGGCACATAGATGAGTAATGGCAAACAAATGAATCGGCTCAGAAGAAAAGAATAGGCCTCAACTTTGCAGGAGAATGCACAAAGTTCGAGATCAGGAGTTGAATATGAGACGATGGATCAGGATTTCAGCTTTCATTTCCTGAACACTCAGGTTTTTAATTAAGCTAAAGTATTGGGTACAGATAGTCTTATACCCCATTTACACTTGGTATTAAAATGTATCTTGGGCAATCTGATCACAACTGGACAGCGCTAAATATAAGTGTAAACAACCTCCAAGACACATTCACTCAAACCACTTGTCGAGGTGGTCTGGGACGTGTTTGAGCACATACCTTCCGTAGTGTAAACGCTGATGTGTCCCGATTAGTCCGCAACACGGACGTAACGGGAAAATACGTCATTAATGCTGGACGCGGTGGTTGTTTTGGTGACAGCACAACATGCTAGAAAAAAATGAAGAGGAGCACCGATGTACATGGTTTGAGTGCAAGAAAATAAAGAGGGTATGCTGCAGGTTTAATATTGTACACGAGGACCTTTGACCTTCTAGCGGAAGTGACGTAGGGAGTAAAGAAATTTGAACAAAAGTGCTCAGCTGGACACCTTGGAGACGCATGATAGACACAGGTGTAAACGGCGATGTGTCTCGGCTGTCCACTTGTGACATGATTACTCAAGACGCACTTTAAAACCAAGTGTAAACAAGGCCTTAGAGTAAATAACACGTGATATTTGGTTGCATATCCCTTGCTTTCTCCACACTTGGTTAGAGGTTAATCTTGGTTCAAAACTTGTGGCTCATCCCTGTATTTTCTTTGTCAATTTTGATCTGGCCTTCTGATTCTTACTGCTGATGAGCAGTTTGCATCTTGTGGTATGGCTTCAAAATGGCCTTTTTTTCCCCCATATAGACAGCTCTCTGGTCTTTGTTTATCCTTTTTAACAACAAATGCAGGCTTCACAGGTGAAACTCGGGGCTAAAACCAAGAGAAGACATTCAGAGCATTGAATAATCGGTGATTCTAACAGGGCACACCTGGGCAGCAACAAACACCTGTCAGTCATGTATGACAATATGTTTGATCACTTGAAAAATGGGTGCCATCTAATGCGTCTAGATTTAAATATCAAGAAATGAATGCTGAAATGTATCATTTGATCTTAAACCCAAATGTCTTCAGCACATAGCAAAAACAAAAGACCTAATTATCTCTCTCTCTCTCTTATTTATTTATTTATATATATATATATATATATATGTACGTGTGTGTGTGTGTGTGTGTGTGTGTGTGTGTGTGTGTGTGTGTGTGTGCTATTATTTTAATATATGATGTGAAATAT
>JAQQZR010000005.1:332872-361646 GCA_030068235.1 Notoglanidium macrostoma
CCAGGTGACGACTTCATGCAGCTGGGTAAGATAATGCCCACAATATCATCAAGCTAAATGGGGGCCACTTTGAAGAACCTAAAATACGAAACATATTTTGTTTGTTTGTTTGTTTTTTACAATTTTTCTTTACTACATAATTCAGTACATGTGTTGCTTCACAGTTTGAGGTATTCAGTACTGTTTTACAATGCAGAAAAGAAAGAAAAGAAAAACCTATGAAAGAGAAGGCGGTAGTGTATATACCTACGTATTGCATGTATGCAGAGGTTCTTTGCATATTTAAAGATCCTTTGCTTCCTAAAGTAATCTTCCAACTCTGTTACAAGGACCTGCATGGAACATAAAGAGGACATGCAGAAGAACCCATAAGGGTTTCTAGACTTTATATATACAGTATATATGATGACATATTACATTATAATAAAATATGAGTAGAACAATGACACATTTGACATTATGTAATTAGATTAATTATTAATTTGTTTTCAAGTCTAGTACACACAATCACTTTTAACATAACCACTGAAAATAACAAGTTAAGACTGTTTTTTAACTGTGGAATTGCTCCCTGGATAATAAACCATTATCTGGGACCAATCCTAAACCACTCCCTTCCCCTGTACACTATACCGGCCATGGAATAATGCTTTCTACATTCTCATTAAGTGTCCAAAGGGGAGCCATTTTGGGACTGAGCCCATGGTTTCCCCCAAAGCCCCGCCCCTTTCAGCTGTATGGAGCAGCACTGCTTTCCACCAGCCAGCCCTCAGTCAGTCCTCCAGGCCTGGAGTTAAAGAGTCACTGAGAGCTGCAGGGATTTACTGCACTCAGCCGAGGCGGGTAAGTTTGACCGCTGGAGTCGCTTTTCAACTTTCCCTGCGGTTTTTAAAGGAGAAGTTTTTAAGGTTTGGATTAAACCCATTTCATTGACGTGATCAGTGAAACAGGCTTACAACTATAGGAAATCAATAATAAATATAATACCTTTGATACAAGTGAGCTGTGATTTGCAGCATTGTAACAAAAATCACTTTAGATGTCAATTTTTGACAGCTTCTGGATTGTGTGTATGCATTTACCTTTTCACAACTCTTTTGTCTTTTTGAAATTTCTTTTGTCCAGATGTCCGGGATATACATTTGAATGCAAAAGTTAGCATCCCCTGCACTCGGGAAAAAAAGGCTGCTGAACTGTATCTTATCACTTATCTTTAATATGTATTAACCTTTAAAAAGATTTAAGGTACAATACTGGACTTTAATTGCCTTTTAGAGTAAATTCTCAAAAGTTGCTAGGACAATGAAATAAAGGACTCAGTTTTCAAGAACCTCTTGGTGGGCAAATTTGATTGGAAGAAGGTAATGTATGACAATATCCAGCAGATTTGATTTGGGATTTGATAATGATCATGATTGGCCAATAAATCTGGCAGACTTGAAATAGAGATGTATAAAAGAATTGAGGATGAAGGTTACAGCTCAGGACGACCTGTATGCTCAGAGCATACAAAACAGGCTGGAGGTGGTTATAAAAGCAAAAGCTGGGTATACGTTATTACGGAATATTTATATCACTGTCAAGAAAAGGGGGTGAAAACTTTTGAATGGATGTCATTTATATTCATTCCACTGTTAGCACTTGGTATATAATAATTCATTATTAAAAAAAATATTTGTGAAACTTAACACACCCCAAATGGTAGATAATAAATTTCCTGTTCTATGTTTTTTTTGTCCTAAGGGTATTCAGACATTTGCACTTTATCCTTCACCCCACCCATAACGCTGCATCATGGTGTTTCTCCAGCACTGACTGGTCTGATCAAGACACTCATAACAAACACTCGCCTTAATGCTTTTGGTTTGTTTGGTGTTCGGGGTGGGTGTACTGTCTGGAATTCAAGAAAAAACAGAGTACAACATGTTCTGTAAGATATCAAGTGAACTAATGGTGATATGTGGATACTTTCTTTCCTCAGAATTTAGAGCTTTCAGAATTAATTCAGGCAGAGTCTTGTATTTCCACAGAACCTGCAACTCAGAGCTAAGGTATTAGTCTAGAAAACAGCCACAGTATGATTTCTTCCAGCTCTGCAATTATGCACATGGCATCCTAACTCCAAGAGGTGATCTTCAAATGTAATAGTTGGTATATTCAGTAACAATTCATGTACAGATTTTGTATACCAAACAACATATCTTCCAGGCCAGATATTAATGATTGCCGGTTTACCTCCAGATGAAACCTGACAGGCGTCAGCATGCACACACTGGCAGCAGAAGCTTGGGTACCTCCCCAAACTGTCTTTTAGAAGCTTTTTTTTTTCTTTTGCTGAATGTGTATTATCCTTGGCTGTATTTTAGCATTTCTTTGGGTTTGCTCAGATTCATTTCCATAAGCTGTGCCATGCAAGTGCTTAAATTGATGGTTGTTTTCGCTGCCATCCATAAAGGGATGACTTGATGCTCATCAGCAACATTGGTTTAAATGGTGAAATAAATATTTGTGAGCCCCATGGTGGATATGTAGATTTCAATGCTGGCTTCCAGAGTGTTAAGGTAGACTCATGGTGGTGTAAAGAGTTGATAAGTGGATGCAATTATAAGTTGGGATATTCTATTGCCATCCTGCCATGACTAATGTGGTGCCAGTCTAAATTGACCATTGGTATGATAATTTGCCTCTCTAAAGGGCCATTGGTAGCAAATTTTCCGTTCTCCTTCATTATAGGGGTGTGCCGCCTTAATAGCATCCTGCAAAAACAAACCAGTTCTTGATCTCCCTGAATAACAAAGGACATCTGAAATTTAGAATATTTAATAGCGACCTTTTAAAAATCAGTTTAAATCACAACCATGTTAAGTTCACAAATCTTATTGGTCAGAAGGTGTCGATTAAGGGATAATGTACAGCGAGCCGGTCGTTATTTCGAAATAAACTCCGACAGGGTGACCGGTCCCGAACCTTATGTGGAGAGGTCTTTAATCACACTGCGGGGTTTATTTTGCATTCATGACTAGCTTGCTTTACATTATCCCGCTTATTAAATGGCAATCAATAATTTGACAAAAAATAAAATTTAAAAATGATTAGCAATGGTTTAATTAATCCATAGCAATGGTCTGTTATACATACTCACAAACTATTATACAAAATGTTATGTATAATGTTATATAACAGCATTTCTGATAGCCATTCCGCTGCAAGGCAAATAAAAGCTTTATATTAAAGTGTGATGTATTTCTAATGTATTATTATTTGTATAGTAGCAGCTAACAAAGGGATTGTATGGTGAATGCTCCACATAAACACATGTAATAGTTGACATAGTTAAGGTGTTCCTGTGAGGAAATGTTTATTTAGCATCTTTGTAAGGAGTATCCAGTGTCCGCTTTGTAACAGTAAAGCTGTTCCTTTAAGCTTTCCAACACGGACAGAAGGCTTTTGCGGTGTCTCAGTAACATGACAAGCTGTGTTTTTTGTCTTAACTTCAAGAGAGGGGGAAAAAAAAGAGAGACTGGTGAAGGAATGATGTTTAGAGCTACAGTATAGCTGCAGGTGACAGGTTAAATGAAAACCTGTTTGCACTGTTGTCCTGTGGGAAGCATTTTGCTAGCATGCTTTGTATCCAATCAGTACAATACAAAGTCTTTCATCCTCTGATGAAACTTGATGAGAGTCTGTCCTGATTGGAGTCGTCTCTTCCAGCATGACCCCACCCCCTTCAACGGGGCAGGAGGACTCGCTGGATGGTCTGGTCAGTATGAAAAGGACGTAAACCATGTGCTTTGGCTTTCATAATCCACAGATCACCCATTTGTATGCTAAATACTATAGAAGTTTATACATGTGGTGGTTAAGGTATGGGGCTGTTGGAGGAAAAAAGGCCTTGAATGTAAATATCTTAGTTAAGCAAGTACATCCTTAGCCCTTCCCACGGAGCCACTGATTAATATTGTACAATTAGCAGGCATCATAATCTTGCTACACTCTCATTGGTTATCCACCTGTCGACGCACTTTAATGAACTGTTTATCAGACTATCAGTGGTACTCTGTTTTCAGATAGTTGCATGTGTTTGAGTGTTTTGTGTCTCCTCCTACGCCCATCCAGTTCCTATCCTACTGCTTGGAGATTCTGTGCTGGTGAGTCTCTTTCTGTTGTTGTGGATGGTCCCTAAAGATGTGCACATCCCAAAAACAGAGTATGCCCCAGACTAGCCCTTGTTTCAGTGGATAAGATCACCTTCGATTTGTACCAAGAACTGTTGCTGTAATCATAAAGACTGTCCTGTGCTCTTCCCAGGAATATTCACAATATGATAATGCTGAACAGTATGCAGTTTCAGTGCAGGGAGTACTGTTTGACTTTATAATACGCACTTGTGGAAGACCAGTGATTTATATTCTCACTATTCAATAGCACCCAGGTGAGGATGGGTTCTCTTTTGAGTCTGGTTCCCGTCACGGTTTTTGTTCCACATTTCATCGTATAGAGTTTTGGCCTGCTATGGCTTGCTCATTGGGAATCTAATTCTCCATGCAATGCTGCTTTGAGACATGTCTATTGTTGAATGCTGTATGGAAATAACATTGCATTGAAATTGAAATGGATGGTCATTGATAACGTCAGTCTAAAACTCCTTTTTGTGAAAGACCGCAGTTGTTGGTGTCTCTGATTGACGAAGCATCCTAGAGATCTCTATAATCTCTATATTGCAAGACTAGTCCACATTCAAATAGCCGCTAATACTCTAAAGTGTGATCTTTATGTGTTGCAGGATTTTGGGTGCAAGGCAAATTAACCGATCGTGGAAAACAGAAACAGGTAAACAGGTAGGCTTTTGACATGGATATTTTGGTCTTGTCATCTGTATTTATGTTTAACACATGTGATATTCTCCAAGGATTATCTATCTTCTGTAGGAAAACGATGACGCTGTTATTGGCCGTGGCCTCCATGCAGGTGCTTTTGGCTCCAGTGTTCATGGTGAGTGCTGTGATCTATCCGATATGATAAACTAGTGTGAGTCATAGTAGATGTTTCTAAATTTAACTTTATTTAAAGCGTATGTATATTCCAAATGTATTGGCATCAGGCATAACATGTCATTAATCTTGTTCGCGTCTTTAACAAGCACAGTTACTACAGACATAAATGCGCGTTGTGTTCTGGCTTGTGTAAGAGCTTGTGGCCAAATGATTTACATTTTTTAATTTCAATGTCTTTGGAAATATTTTCAGAGAACTGCGATAACCGTGATTTCACTGCACATGTGTGAAATGAATGCATTTTGGTTTTTGAGATTTACAATTTGCATGCAGGTAGTGTAAGTTCATAATACACCAATTAACCCCATTGTGACTGCTGTGTTTTTAGGTGCCGAGCACCGATTACTGGGCCGAATGGGGGCCGTTTGGTGAGTGCAGCCGCTCATGTGGCATCGGAGTAACCGTGAGGACGAGACTGTGTGTGAGTCACCGGTAAGCAGACGGCTTTCATGCACATAATTGGGCAGCATTGTGTCTGTAAATGTCTGTTTGTGTGTTGGTGCAAGATCCCTGGGCGTGTCAGTGTGAGGCACAGAGTTTTCTTGAAGGACAGATTTTTTTTTTTAAAAAACAGTTTTTTTTTTTTTGTTTTTTTTGTTTTTTTTTTTTTTTTTAAGACAACAGCTCACACTTCAGCTGTTCAAGCTGACATGAAATATAGGACTATACTGTGGCACCATGAAGTGGCCAGACCTGAGATTGTCTGATTTAGACTCTCTCATCATGCATGCTTTCTGAAAACACAAAAAGTCCTGAAGTCATCAGATTCTTTGTCTGTATCCGGGAGCTCTTTTTTCTTCTTTGTTGGATGTTGAGTAAGATGAATGCAGGCTTTCCCGTCTACAAGCCCTGATTATGAGCATGCGATGCAATATGTTATAAAGAAATTAAGTATAAATGTATTTCTAATGAACTTATTTTTTATACATTTTACATAGAGATTATATAAATGTCAATGGGTTGTCAGATGTTTAACCTAGAGCGAACATTAACAGCTTAATTTCCTGGAAGGAGCCCTGAGGTCTAAACCCTGTTAAGAGTTTGTTTTGATTATATGGGCACTGTTGTAATTTATAATGTTGCGATTTCAAAACATTAAGCTTGTGTGAGAAGGCTGGTTCAGCATAGCGTTGTGCCCATAAATCTTACCCGAGTTGGAATCTGGCTTGCATGTTCTCTCTTGCATCTGATGATGAGCACAGTGCTTTTAAGGAGGAGCCGTCGTGTCTGTCAATCCAGCACTCCTCTCCCCTCCCCGGTCACGTATATTACAGTAAGTTGTCTTCCTGAAACATTGAAACATTTTTAGGATTAATGTTGTGACACGAACCTCAAAGCTGCCATAAAAGTGAATTCAGTTTAGTTTAGTTGCCATGTTTGTGGTAAACTGGTTTCTTATTACAGAAAAATCCAATGTTAGCAGTTGGTATTTGGTTTGCCACCTGATTCAGTGATGCCTGTTAGGATTTAGCCCCTGGGCAAGGCAATACACAATGTAGCTCTCTCTCTGTGTGTGTGTGTGTGTGTGTCTTTACATGTCATACAAGCTGAAGGATTGTATAGTGTAGACATGCAGATGTGTCGGGGATTCTCGAAATGAGGCATTGCAAAACCTAGAGTAGAAATTTCCAAAGTTACCCAAAACATGATGCTGCCTGTGACTGGATGTGCTTGCCTGCGCACACACACACACACACACACACACACACACACACACACACACACACACACACACACAGTCTCTTAGACAGTGTTCCCACAGCATTTTTGTGTTATTTGTTACACAAAAATAGCTGTTCAGCCATGGAACCATATGCCATGTTTGTTGCTGCTGTCATTGTGGGGTCTAAAGCTAGGTTAAGGATATGGAGCCAGGAGAGGAGCAGTAATTGGTGAAGAGTGGTGAGGGGCAGTAATTGATTAAAAAAAAAAAAAAAAAGCAGCGTGGTAACGTCTTTGTTGCTGTCCCACTCAATTAAGAATTGGTATCAGAATCAGTATGAATGTCAGTATCAGACTCCGTATCAGTGTCATTTGACTGTGTTGTGTTATAGACATTATAATAAAATAACCTTCTGTGGTAGCTCAGTGGTTAAGACATTGGATTAGTGATCAGAAGGTCATGAGTTCAAATCCCAGCACTGCCAAGCTGCCATTGCTGGGCCCTTGAGTAAGTCACTCTGGATAAGGGCGTCTGCCAAATGACATAAATGTAAATGTAAATGACCAAGCTGACAATTTAATTTCAACCATCCCTATAAACAAAGTCATATCCTAGAGGCCAGGTTTCTCCTCTCGCTGCAGACATCGTTGTGTGTGTATTTGCATGTCTCCACAATATCTGATACCACACCCTATCAATCATTATGAAATATAATCTAACCTGTTCGCAGAAGGTACACAGCTCTACAAGTGTGTACAGTGGCTTGCATAAGTCAGTAGAAATGCAGTGGAAATTTCAGGAATAAATAGCAGTTTGTCTGGATCTGCAGCTAAATTGCCAAAATATGAAAAGCACATAATTTAAAATGTACATAGTTATACAAATAGTTGAATAGGTGTTTTAGGGGAGTTGTGGTTGGGTTTGTGATCTTTATAATACAGTTATATGGTTCATTTCTGCAAAAAGCTTAAGAAGTCCCGATTTATTGAGTTCACAATCTGACTTAAGCAGTCAGAACCATTACTTTTTTTTTTTGCTCTATTTTTAACTCTATTGATCCCCCTTTCCCTCAATATTATGGGTTCACTATATTTACATACAGTAATAATCCAAAATGGAAAAAAAGTTAAGTGAGTTTGTGAATACTTACATGAATACTTATGCAGGTCTCTATGTGTAGTAATGTAGTTGCACTAGCATACTAGATTGACTAATGCACAGATGAAGGCATATAAGATTATCGATAAATGGTCATTCTTGACATATTCCCTTGACGTTTGCTCAGTGTTTATCTGTCACTTGTTTAGCATTATTCAGTAAAGAAAACATTTTTCCTCTATGTGGAAACTTCTCTGCTTTCAGGAATGATGGAGGCCACAGCTGTGTAGGACCAGATAAATCCTATCGCACATGCAATATTCAGGTACTGTCCTTGAACCCATATCATCAATCTATACTTACAATAGAGTCCAAACTTGAGACCACATTGAACATCTGGGTGTTTTTCCCCAGTTAAAATTCTAAATAAAAAAAGTTTTAAAATTTTGAAATGTTTAAAGACTGTGTAAAGTAAATTCAGAGATTTGTTTCTAAACACCTTATTAATTTAGTTGTAATTGCATTATACAGTGCGACCCAAATGAGGATGGGTTGCCTTTTGAGTCTGATTCCTCTCAAGGTTTCTTCCTTTTGTCATCTTAGGGAGTTTTTCATTGCCGCCGTCATTACTCATTAGATATATATATAGATATATATATATATATATATATATATATATATATATAAACAAAGTATATAGATAGATAGATATATATAGATATAGATAGATTCATAAATTTATATTCCGAATCTATATATTTCTGTGAAGCTTCTTTGTTACAATGTCTGTTGTTAAAAGCGCTATATAAATAAATAAAATTAATAAAATTAATACATTTTAGAAAATAGTTGCTGAAAACATTTGGAAAGAATATAGTTTACCTATATACTACTGAATTACTACTTTACATGGTCTTTAACAAAGAAAGTAAATACTAAATATCTGGACTATTTAATATTCAAAATTCTGCACTATTTCTAGGTCCCTATTTAAATGTAAGCAAATGTGGGATACTGACCATGTTCACTGCTTTGTACAAAAGGTCTCATTTTACTTGAATCTTATCCATTCCATAAAAGCACGTGATCAGACGACTCTCGGATCTCAGATAAGACCTCACAGCAAGAAGATTCTGGGTTTGAATCTTGCGGCCAACTGGGGCCTTTCTGTGTGGAGCTTGCATGTTTTCCTAGTTTGTGCTGTGGTTTCCTCCAGGTGTTCTGGTTTTCTCCCACAGCACAAAGAGTTGCCCATAGGTGTGAATGTGAGTGTGAATGTCTTTTTTCGTCTCTGTGTTAGCCCTGTGATAGATTGGTGACCTGCTCAGGGTGTATGCCGCCTCTCTTCCGAAGTCAGCTGGGGTTGGCTCCAGCTTCCTCATGACCCTTAATGGATAAGTGGTATCGATAATGGATGGATGAATCAGCCAACTCAAATTATATAATTATAGTCATTATAGCATAAGCAGGACAAACCAAACACACAGAAATTCCGAAAATCATGCTAATATTTCTCAGGTTACTGTTTAATTATAATAATATATAATATTATGCATGTAATTGAATAAATTGAAATTATATTATGAAATTATTACTTAATTTATGATTAAATTATTTTATAAACTAAAAAAAAAAAAAAAAAGAAAGCAAAGTAGAAGCATTTTCACTGGTGGTCTCAGATGTTTGGACCCTACTGTATGTCTATGTTACATTTGAAACATGCAGACATGTCTCTGCCTGCCTTGGTTTCGCCCCGATTCTTCATCAGTGAGTGTTCTTTCAACGCCGTTTCTCTGTGTCTAGACCTCTGTAAATGGTAATGATATCTTTTGTTTTTCACACTTCCTGTTTTATTTCCTTCTCCTTATGTTTCTTGGTAGGACTGCCCTGAGGGTTCCAGAGATTTCCGAGAGGAGCAGTGCTCTCAGTTTGACGGCACTGATTTTCATGGAAAATACTACAAATGGTTACCTTACTATGGAGGTGTGTATATGACTCTCTGTGGCTTTCAAAGCTTGTTAGAAATTAGTCTCTCAAAGCACTTTAATGCCTATGGGAACTTTGAGTTTTGTTTATTCCCATCTTGAGAAGTGTAAGCCTGCTGTTAACAAGAGCCAAAAGACATTAATGGCTGTGCAAGTTTGTTTTACTTTGTTATAAACTGGATTGAATATGAACTGGATATTTGTCAGCTGCCTAAGATGAAGCCCATATTGTAACAAAAAGCTATTTTCCAAGTTTCTACCCCCCCCCCCCCCCCCATGCCTTTTCCAAGCATAAGTATCAGCAATTTGCTTGTGTTTGTATCTTGTATGGCCTGCTTCAGCGGAGAACCAGTGTGAGCTGAACTGCATCCCCAAAGGAGAGAACTTTTATTTCCGTCACCGGAGCTCAGTGGTGGATGGCACATCCTGTCACCCAGGCAGGAGTGATATCTGTGTGGAAGGAGTTTGCAGGGTGAGGATGGATGACCCAGAACACACCCATAGTTCTTCATCATTAGTTTAAGAAGTGGCGGGCTTGTTAAAGATGGATATAACAGCTTGCAAAAAATGGTTTTGTTAATTAACTTCATCTTGCTCTGAAAATGTGAAAAAATTCTAAACTTTTGTTGAAGTAAATATGTTATAAGAAAATAGTCCCTTAAATGTAATGCATATTACATTGCACTTTTTTCTAAATTTGCCCGAATGTTTGGGAACTGTTGTGATTATCAATGGGGAATTTCACTGTGAGTTATCACTGTTTCCTTGGGGTATAAATATGATACCAAATTCCATCATTAATCATTCATCAACATGGGGAAGACAAATAGAACAAGACAATATGCTGACCTTTTGAAAATAGGCAATGCCTATAAAATTATTGATGCCTGAAAATGCCCAAATCCACTGTTATGGCAATAATAAAGAAATTTAGAGCACGTTTATAAACCTGCCTGGAAGAAGACACCAGTGTATTTGCCCCTAGACATAGTGACGAAGAAGGTTAGAGAGGTAAAATATTGCTCCAAGCGTCACAGTTGGAGAATGGCAGAAGCATTTTGTGGTCACATAGTCTCTTAATAATCAATTAGACACCACCTCCATGTCTTTCATTCATCTAACCACAAAACCAAGTTGCTGAAGTTTACCTGACCCTACTTACGCTCACTGTGCACACAGCGTCTGGGCTGTGACAGCATGCTGGACTCTGGGCTGCAGGAGGACGCATGCCTGCAGTGTGGAGGGAACAGTCAGTCCTGCCACCTCATCAGGAACACCTTTTCCATGAGGGATCTTCCCAAAGGTAAAACACACACACACACATGCACACACAGTCTAATCACCAGAGATCTGTGGTGACAAATGCATTAAATGTTTTTCTTTCTGCCTGTTAGGTTACAATCAAATGTTCATCATCCCTGTTGGTGCTACCACCATTCGTATCATTGAGAGTGTACCTACTCGTAACTATTTGGGTGAGTTTGTGTGTGAGAATTTAGCTGCATTATGTCAATCACTCTTAATCCTCTGGCTCTCAAATGGACTGCATTCCCAATGCACATGTTGCACTATAGCCAATGAAGAAGTTCTGTAGTAGCAGTCCCAGTACTAATAAAAGCAGCTGTGTTAGTAATAGTGATAGTAGTTGCAGTATTAGTGTTCCTAGAAGCAGTTATATAAAAGCTTCCTTCAAGCACTCTGTACAGAAAAGTTTAACCCCTTTTGAAAGCTAGTACCATTGTCCAAGTGACACTTGAGAACCCCATTAGAATAGTAGTAATGGTGGTAGTGTTGATGTTGGGAATTAATCCTTATTCATTGTGAACACTTACAGCCATCAAGAACCTGCGTGGTGAGTACTACCTTAATGGGCACTGGGTGATCGAATTCTCCCGGAGCACCCCCATCGCTGGCACTATGCTGTACTACCAGAGAGGAACAGAGGGGGAAATGTCCCCCGAGACCGTCACTGGCCGAGGACCAACCACTGAGCCTTTGGTGATAGAGGTGAGATCTTCCACTGAGGAAAGGAACCCCATAGTTCTGCACAGATCACAGGTCCAAATGTCCTGACAGCCTTTACTAGATGTTAGTAATGACCTGGATTCAGAAAACCTTCCAAAACATGGCTTTGGGTGAAAAGTTGTTAGGGTTGTTGAGTTTTCTTTGTCTCCATTCAGCTTATCACTCAGGAACCCAACCAGGGAATCGAGTACGAGTATTACCTTCCCAGCAGCCGCCCTAGAGAGGGCCACTACTGGAGCTATGGTTCTTGGTCTGCCTGCAGCAAGGAATGTGGCTCTGGTCAGTATCAAACTTCAGCAAGAACATTATAAGACCTTATAAGCATATTTGTCAGCATCAAATCCCTTTCTGGTTTTATATGATGAGTTGTAATTGACTTTTACTGCATATATCATGCATCTGTTCAGGTTACCAGTCCCGTTTGGTCTTCTGCACTATTGATAATGAAGCCTACCCTGACTATTTGTGTGCATCTCTGCCTCGCCCTCTTAATAACCGCACATGCAATGAGCAACAGTGTCCCCTAACCCGCAGGTAGGAGATTGTACCACTAGTGATCGTTAACTAATTTTGTGACTTCTGACTTCTTATGTGCAGTCACAACTTTTATATTTTTATTGGTATTTAATTTAGCAACCTATATTGGTATTCCCCCACTTCAGTATTATGGGTTATTTAATGTCGATTCATGATATAATCCCAATTAATTCATTTCAGTTTCCAGAGTGTAACATTACAAAATGTGGGAATGTTCAAGGGGTGAATACTTATGCAAGTCACTGTACTGATTTGGACTGTGTGATTAGTGGGGTACCACTTCTTCTAAAAAAAACTCTTGGTGTATTGCTCCTGTTCCGTAAGGATGGCGTATGTGTACCAACCACAAATATGGACACCCGAGGAAGCAAGACATGTCTATGTTCAGGTGTACAGGTAACCCAGCATGAGGAAAGCTGACGGCAGAAGAATGTGATCTCAAACACTAACTGATGTCTAACCAAGATTCCTAAAGAAAGTTCTAACCAAGATTCCTAAAGAAAGTTCTAACCAAGATTCCTAAAGAAAGTACCAGTCTATAGTGTTTAGGTTGCACTAATGGGGGCATCAGAGTTCTTCTAGGGATTGATGAGTTCATAGAATTATGATGTTCAGGGCAGTAACCCTATATCTCTACATTGCACATGCGTATGAAGTCTCTTTCATGCCATATCAAGATGCCAGGCTTTCAAGGACTCATAATCTTTTTTTAGTACTTACAGACATTCCTAGAAGCATTTTGATGAGTTTGGGGTTAGCCACTCCTTTACACATTCTCCATGCCAAAACTTTTTCCATGCCATGTCTAGATCTTCCCAAGAACTCAAATAACTTCTACTTCTTCTAGTTCTTGAAGACACTATCATAATCCGTTCATAGGTTTACTGGCTAGTTAGTTACACCAGCGACACGTGTTTGAGCTCAGTCTGTATTGATGTCTTCAATCAATACAACATTGGAGAATTATTAGATGAGTGTTGCAAGGGCCTGTTCTTCCACATGTGGAGATGAACTAAGGCCTGGGCAACTGTCCAGCTCAGAGTTTGCTGTGTTCTTCTACTCCCACTGACTATGGTATGTTTCCGTGAAGGAGGCGGAACAGGAGCGCTGTTTCTCCTTACTGGATGCTTACATAATCCCTTTATTATGAGCCATATGCATATGACCTGTGCGTAACTTATGAACACCAGTCATGGAGCTCTGAGCTGGGTTGCTGTCTGTGCACTGTAGAAAAGCCACCTAAGGTAATACTGGTGATAGTGGGGCTTTAAGTGCAGATATCATGGGTGTATTGTATGCACTGTAAAAAAAAAAAAAATGTCTGTAAATTTCGGTAAAAATCTACAGGCAGCTTGGGTTGCCAGTAAAGTACTGTACAATTTATAGTAAACACTTGTATAATTGGCTGATGCAGTTGACCTGAAGGTCTTACCTAGCCATGCCTGTACTGGGATTTGAACACACAACCTTCCATGCCGTAGTCAACACCTTAACCACTGAGGCACGATAACAACATTGTGATGATAGTTGATTCACCTTTTTCTAACACTGAATTAACACCTTAAAAATATTGCATTGAAGCAGGTTGAGTTAGTGATTAAGGCTTCATGTCACAGATAAGATGCTCATGTGTTCAAATCCCAGCACCACCAAACTATCTTGATTGGGGCCTTGAGTAAGAATCTTCAGCTCAGTTGTATCCTACAATTGCAATGTGTTGCTTTAAGTTATGCAACAGCACTTTACTATAACTATACTACACTTGTTTACTGTAAATTTTATGGTGTTTTACTGGAAACCCAAGCTGCCAGTAAATCACCGTAAAATGTACACCAATATTTTACAGTGTGTGAATCTGTAGTCTGCAGATCCACTGAGGTGATATTGTGCTTATTTTTTGGCCATGAATGACTATTTTGAAGCCATGATTTAAGCACCACATAGGCACAAATATGTAGCCGGGTTTCCAGTATAGTGTGAGACAAAAAAACACTCCTTAAGCCATAAATAATAAGCATCATTCGTCTACAGCAATGGCACAGCCTGTTGTTCCTAGCATTATTGAATCTATTTCTAAAAAACTATTTTTCTGTTCATTTGACTTGAATTTTTTCTTATGGAGCTCATCAGATGATTGACAACGAATGTTTTGATTTATTTGAACTATGACCCCTAGTCATTTTTGCTCAATATATATATATTTTTTTACACTTTTATTTGATTTGTTTAAACTAACTATCTCCTGAAAATGGCCCAGCGTTCAGGTGTGTGCTGTGCTACATCTGGGTTAGATCTGTGGGAGCTGCATGTGTTGGTAGAGCTTTGGGCACTGTTTTATATATTATTCATCATCTTTCACTTATCCTTGTGCTGATTTTAGTTTGGTTTTTGTGTGTGTGGATCATAGCTGGAAGGTCGGTGAGTGGAATCAGTGCTCGGTGACGTGTGGTGGGGGCACTCAGGTACGCCAAGTAGAGTGTATGTCTCACGATGTGTCTGGAAGGCGGCTGGTAGAAGACTCTTTGTGTGAGGCTTACACTCCCAGACCTGTCAGCCAGCAAACCTGCAACATGCAACATTGTGCACAGTACAGTGTGTCCTCATGGAGCCAGGTAAACATGTGTGTCCTCAAGTAAACTCTAGTCCTGCATTTCACATGCCCAGATCATATATAAAAGAAAAAAAAAACATTAGTACAAGTCTATAGGCTATGTCATATATTTGAAGGGCCCAAGAAATTGTCTAACTCAGCCGTTCAGAGCAACTGATGTTGCTGTGTTGAGACTTCCTGGCTTGTCTATCAGTAGGGTCAATCGGTTATTTCCTGCTATTCAGTGTGTTGAAAAATAAAACTTTATCTAAACTTGTGGTCAACAACCTCTCAAGCAAACACAGATGCCCATAAAGAATAGGTCTTATTGTTGAATACTATTTTTTCAGTACAAGGTGAAACAAAGAACACTACAATTACTTTTTTTTAAAACACTTTTAAACATTTTAAAGGACCTGTTTTTAATTTTAGTGCTGTCTATGAAGTAAATTACAATCTTGATGACAGTATTCCCTTTCACCACACTGGCCCCACTGTCTGTGATGAAACCATGAGTTGCCTTTTAAATAAAAAAGCAGAGCTGAGCAGCACTGTAATAGCTAGGCGGAGCTGAATTCTGGGCCAGAAAAATGTAAACAGAAGCTTGAAATCAGGTGGATGAAGTAGAATAAATTATTATTCAAAAGGCCATGAGCCTCATTGTTAAACCATTCATATGCATGGTTTTGCGTGTAAGCTGTGTACGCACGTTTCTATGAACTGAATGTAAAGTTTTGTTTGTGTGAGGGTGTGTCTACATTTACAATTCCTAGTGGTAGAAAAGCATATTACCATGTAAACAAACTATGCGGAGCTTCTTTATATCCAATCCAGTTACTCTGTTGGCACAGATGACCAAATATCATCCAGCCACAGCCATAAGTCCGACTCGTACGGAGTTTGTCGTTTTACAGAAGGGGTGGCACCAAGCAAGACCTTTTAACCCCTCTTGCACCCCCATGACCATTCACACCTACGGGTAATTTAGAGTAGCCAGTCAACCTAATCCACATGTCTTTTGACTGTGGGAGGAAACCCAAACATGCATGGAGAGAACATGCAAACTCGACACAGAAAGGAAGCCATGATCGACCCAGGGATTGAACCCGGGAGATTTACCAAAATCTTGTGAGGCAACAGTGCTAACCACTACTCTACTGTGCTGCCCTCTTTATCATATATTGTCCAGCAAAGGAATGTAAAGTAAAATGGCATTTAATTACATTTAAAGATCGAATAGGATTATGTTTGAAGATTTGGCTCCGGTGGTTTTTGTGGAGGGAGGAATGGGATTTTAGCACCACTAGAAACTTTATGCTGAGAGTCAGGAGTGAATCATCAGTTGATTTTGTTTGGCCAGTGCAGTTTTAGTTGTTCTCTATTGTGGGTCTAGCTAAGGGCATATTTCAAAGGGAAACAGGAGACGGCACTGGCATTTCCCAGCCAACTACAGTACAAGTTGAATAATAACTCGTCATACCATCAGTCATATCACTCAGAGCAATACATTACATTTTCAAACCCAGCAACAGAAAAGATAGCAAAAATGAATTTTCATGCCATTGCAGAGTTTATAAATCTAACTGTTGACTATAGAATGTATACACATACTTATTTTTTAATCACATGTATTTATTGGACAGACTATATTCATTAGACTTTAATATAGATGGCAACTTAAGGGAATTTCTTTATGCAAGTCATTATTAATGATTAATTATTGATGGTCATTTAATTTTCTGGTAGATAAATTCAAACTGCAGGTACAGACTTCACCTTTAATTCAGATATACTTGTAAACACTGCTGTGTACTTTTATGCGTGTGCCCACGCAGTGCTCTGTGACATGTGGCTCTGGAGAGCAGACCAGAGAGGTGATGTGTGTGGGTTCAGCAGGAGGAAGCCGTGTTGCAGATTACATGTGCGCTAGTCTTCCCAAGCCACCAAGCACACAGGCCTGCGAGATGCCCGTCTGCTTAACCCGGATTGGCTGGCACATTGGTGATTGGGGGCTGGTGAGATGTGCTATACTATAGCACTTAGATTTCCAGATGCAATGTGCGTTTATATACACAAATACAGCAGCTCATAAGTTCTATGCTTTCGCTCTTTCTCTCTCCCTCTCTGTCAGTGTTCTAAAAGCTGTAGCTCGGGGCTTCGGGAGCGGCAGGTAATCTGTTCAGACTCACAGAGAAACATTTACGGGGTGGAGCATTGTAACGCCTATCCCAAACCCTCTAATGTGGAGAGCTGCAACACGCAGTCCTGCTACAGCCCTCAGGGTACATGCCTACACACACACACACAAACACACACCCGATGATTTTATTACCCCCATTAGTTAGCTTGATGGTTTAAAGCACATATACCATGCTGTACATTCTGTCCTCTTTTATACGTTCTCTCTCATCACCAAAATTGAACACATGCATGTTAGTGTATACACGAAGAGTGTGAATCTCCCTCTTTAAGACCACACTCTATACCTCTCAATATATAATATGTAAATCTGTTTGCTCAGTAATGATTCTGTACCCTTCAATTCACTACTGATCCAAAACGACCTTTAAGTCTTTGCATTTTCTGGTTTCTCACTAACAAGGCACACTTTTATTTATTTTTTTTTTATTTATTTTTTTTCTTTTTCTTTTTTTTTTTTTTTTTTTAAGTGAAAAAAGAGGCTGGTGAGGTAACTTCTTTTTATAGGTGTTAGAACAGTACAAGTGTAACAGGAACTAACTTGTTTCAGGGAAATGCCACAACATTAAATATAGCAGTAGACTGATAAAAATGTATGTGTCATTTTTCTTTAATCCCACCACTCCGTCTACAGGCAACGAGAATGCCTGGGAAACAATTTTGGGGGTGGTATGTTTCCTTTGAGCTCTGAAAGAAATGTGAGCTCTCTTTCACGCACTTGTGTGCTCTCCCTCTCTCTCTCTCACACACACACACACACACACACACACACACACACACACACACACACACACACACACACACACACATTAACTGGGGACTGTGTTTCATATCTAAATGTTTTCGGTTTCAATTTGAACCACATCTTCACTCACGTTGGACACATTTTCCGATTTGAATCAGGTTTTTTTAATCCCCTACATCTTTAAAAAGTCAGCGTTTTAACAAACGTATGACGATATACAATCAACAGCTTGTCCGCTGTAGTTACAAGTTGGAGGTTACAAGTTTTGCTTAGCAAAAAATGGTTTATGTGCATTTTGTCTCATAGCATTTTTGTTGTTGTGTTTCTTATACTAAACAGTGGTGCCCAGCATGCAAGACACAAGAGGCTATGACAACACCATTTTCGGTTTCTACCCATACAATCCTGAGGACACCACCACAGGTTCCCCCTCATCTCTCCTCCAGCTGCGATTTGCTCCTTACGCCACAGTTCTGCTGCTCCCCTTTTGGCCTCGCATCTCTCCTTTTTCCTGTTTTTCCCAGCACTGGACTACATCACTTCTGTGCCCTGTACTAATTAACTGGCCCTGATTGGCATGTATTTAGGGCGGTCTGTCTGTGGGATTAAAATAGTTGGGAGGAAATCAGCTGTGGCTTTTCTGCTCTCAGTGTGGCCAGCGCAAGTCCTATGATGTCTTCTTAGTTGTTATCATGTTTCTGTAGCTTCTGGGATTAGTATTGCATTCTAGAGCTCTCAAAACGGTTTTGTTTACTATAATTAAATTATGACGTGCCTGCATGTTTCTGCATGCACATCTGTCTCATCTCCGGCTTTTGTTCTGTCTGTTTTGTGCTCTCTTTATGACTGTCTTTATTAGTTTCAGTTTCTCTTTATACCTATCCAGCTGATCTCTATATTTCGTAGTGCATTAGTGTCTCCTTTTACTTTAGTTTTCGGTATTATCTCAATATTTTCATACTTCAAAGTAATCCAAAACTTACTGTTTCTTTCTCAGTAAGTGTGTCTTTCGCTTTGTTTTCCTAACGCAGTTCACCAGCAGGATGTTCCTTACTGCCACCAGACCACATATGGATGTTGTCATGATGGCGTGACTCCAGCCAGTGGACCTCATGGTCAGGGTTGTTACAGAACATCATCCTGTACCCACACCAGGTACCCAAGTGTGCATTTTGTTTATTTTGTTTGGATGTAAAACATAATTTAATATAGGGTTGGACTGAATAGCCAACCAACATCACAGTGTTTTGAAGAGTAATTGTATATAATCACAGGATACACACTTTAAATGTAAACACAATCTAAAACTAACTACTGAAAGACGTTCGACTTAAATTGAAATCAAAGAAGATACTGAAATTTTGTACGTCCATAAGTATAACACATGAGGTATAAAGTATTTGTAATAAACAGTCTGTTCCACAAACTAGTCCATCAGCAGTGCAGAAATAGCTAATATTCTTACCACCAAATTCAAAAGTTACATACTTTCTAGAAATACGGTTTGGCTCTCAGTCACCTCCTCATGTGCATGAAAATTTCTAACTCGATTTTGATCCCACGAACACGTTGTGACTTTCAGACAGGATATGAAACCACCATATTTACTCCATGTTTCTGTAGCTGGTCTGAAACGAGTTAAAACAGACAGAATAATCACATTGCTCAACCATATATATTACACAGTACATACATCTTAAATACACATTTTAAATTAATAAACCCTTTCATATGCTTAGGGAATTATGTGTATGCATAAGTGCATTTTACATCTTCACTTCAGAAACTGAATCAAGTGCATAATGTTTCTTGTGTTTGTATTTCTCTTAATTTATTTCACAGTTTTTCCTTCTTGTTAACGTATCTCACATGCATGCCTGTTCGTGACTGCTTAGGTACGGCTGTTGTCAGGACGGTGTGACTCAGGCACAAGGACCCAATAAGGAGGGCTGTCAAGAATATGTCCCCTCGGTTCCAGCTGTGAGTATCTGCTATTCTTCATGGATTATTCTGCATAAACATTATTTCTAGCTTTTCTCCCTGTATCTCTGTCTCTTTCTATCCCCTCTCACAGTCGGAGCATGTGGTCTGCAGCAGGTCCACATACGGCTGCTGTTTTGATGGCGTGACTGCAGCTCGTGGTACTAATGGAGAGGGCTGCCCTGTTCCACCTGGCAGGGGTAAGTTATAAACACAGTACTACAGAATACTGTATGTTTAACAAATCAGTTGCGAACAGACGAGATTTAGAATTGTAATAGAATTGGAGACAATTCGCTATCATCATATTACAAACTCCTGAATTTTTACCAAGGTTCTGCACACATCCTTGCGTGTCCCCCCCCCCCTAAGTTTTCATAGTACTTACTGTATATATGGCCAACAATTTGTGGACACCTGACCATCACACCCACATGTGCTTCTTCTCCAAACTGCTACCACAAAGATGGAAGCAGGCAATCATATAGGATGTCTTTGTACACTATTGTAAGTGCAAAGAGAGACTAAATCTGGTATGAGATGTCAGAAAGCACCCTAGGTGGTATAGTCAGAGCCATTGTCAGAACACATTGTATGATCACAAACATTTGGCCATATAGTGTACTCTAGGGATGTAACTAAATATGATCACATTATTCAGAATGAAGGGATGATGTGTTCTAAACAGATACAAAGGCAAATATGAATAGATACATTATTTGTTTTATTTTTCACTGGCTGTCTGGTTCAGAATGGTGCTTTTCAGTGTTTTCTTGGGCATGTTCATGTAAAAAAATTAAAGAAAGAAAGAAAGTTTATTTAGTTAATGCCCACTTCAGATACAGATATTTGGAGCAGAAAATAGATTGGCATTGCAGTAGACCTAATGTATACAGTATATTGAAAGTGCTCAATAATAGCCAAAATATTCATAATTATATAGCACAATATTGAGATTACAATTATTTAGCCAATGTAAGCACATTTTTTATTTAAAACATGAATGCTAAGCATACGAACATTATAGAAAAGATGCACCGATAAAAGAGGATATTTATCTGTATATTTTATGCATGGCTGTTTCCCCAGCTCAGCGTGCTCCATGTGATCTGCCCTACACGGCTGGATTGTGTGATGAGTGGACGGCTCGATATTACTACGACCATGCCTCGTCCCGCTGTGTACACTTCTGGTATGGCGGCTGCCATGGCAACAGCAACAACTTCGCCACTATGGAGGAGTGCCAGCAGACATGCCAGAGCCCCGTCTCCACGTCACGCAGAACCGTCTGGAGCAAAATCTGGCCTGATGCCAACACATCTCATCATTCCCATCGGCGCTGGGTTCAGTCAGTGGGGCGCAGAGACGTGCAAGCTAGCAGCCCTAATGACAGGTAAGAGTGCCGTGCAGGAGCCCTCTGCCCCATCACAGTGCCCTCTGTACCAAGCTGAGGAGCCTGATGCTGCTCTCTGCTCTCAGAGATGGCTAAACACACACATTCATACTGAGCTACTGCTCACTCATATGCATAACAGGCACATTCACACATTTAGAATCTGGCCCCTTTTCATACACACACACACACATTAATACTCAAGGCCTCCTTAGACATTCACATAATACACACACAGACCCAGAATGTACCCACTCGTACAGTGCTGCACACAGTCACACTCATCATGGTGCTGATATTCACTCATGTTTTTTACAGAATTAATAGTGTAACAAGCATACCACTAATTTGGGTGTAAGAGAATTACTTTTTTACTGGTTTGTTGCTGGTATTTTCCAGATCATTTTTGTCCAAATTTGTACTTGCATTACTGCCACTAGGCAATCCTTTACCACACCCAGAAGGCTAAAACATTTTTATTTAGGACTTGTGAAGTCCTGTCTCTCTTTTTTTTTTTTTTTTTCGATATTCAATAGTTCAACTAAGTTATGGCTACTTAATGGGAATCAGGCCATTAAAGCGTCAATGATGTCAAGAATTAATAGTAAGTGTAAACAGTGATGACCCCGTTCTAGACGTTCACATGTAAGCAAACACAAACACTGCATGAAAAAAATGTTGGTCATTACTAAAACTAACATTTCAGCCTGAAATCTAATGTAATATAGTTTGAAAATATTCATGCGCTGAGCCACCTTCATGCAAGTGTTTTTTTTAAAGAGATACAGGAGCCGATTAACAAAAAAACAAGATTTCAACACTCATCTTGCGCCTCATGTTTGCATTCATCACATCTTAGGCGAAAAAGACTACCCACCTTATTCATAGTCATTTCATTGCAGCTGTGGTACAATGTATTTATACATATAGTACATCATGTATAGAGATGGCTTATAGGCCTGCTTAAATTTATACACCCCTTAATCAGGGTCATATATCAACACACCCTACACATTCTCCCCCTCTGGCTCTGCACACCCAATTTGCACAGAAGACGTTGACAACAATCACCCTGACCCTGTCGGACATTGCTGAGCTTTCTGGGACTGGTACATTTCTCCTGCTGTAGAATTTTGCCTATTCCTTCACATTTGCACTTAAGTTTGTGTTTAGAATAGTAGTTTAGTCCTGTTTAATTCTCCCTCACCAGCTTCTTCTGTCTTTCACAACACCATGTAAGTGTGGTGTCTTCAATGGCCTCTGTCTTTACTGATGTCATTCAGTGCAACTAATAAAGGAACCTGCTGTGATGCCCCACCATCGCTGCTTCTGTCTGTGTCTTTCCCAGGTGTGTGTTCTAGGTGTGGGGCAATACGAATAGACTCACAGACGTCAAATGTGAGAGTAGAATTGTGGAATAAAACGTAAACCACAGTAGCAATTATATTTCAAATGAGTAGTATTCATGATGACCTAAAATTATTGCCCCACCCCTACTGCTGACTTCTGGTTAGCTCATAGATAAACATTATGTTTCTCCAAGTATCTTTTTTTCCCCTTTTAATTGTAGATTTTCCATGTAACTTTACCTATGCATTTAGGGCTGTATTCAGAGTCTAATAGTTCACTCTACCAAGGTTGCCAGAATGATAGCATTTGAGACAGGATGATTTTAACAGCTTATAAACCACTTTTCTTAAAGCTCAAAAAAAAATTCAGGGATAGAAAATACAGACAATTAAATTAAAGGTCCACTAATTACCTATAACCACGAATCATTGTCTTTTCATAAGCTTAGAATGAGCCCTGTATATCTACATAGGGCGCAGGTCCACCTCTACAGAGCTGCCATGATGCACCACTAGAGTAGTATAGAATGGACAAACCTCACTAAGTGGCAGTGTGAATCCGGAATGGAGCAGGAAGGATGACAAGGAAGAAGAAAGGAAGAGGAAATAAGAGAAATCAGTGACTGTTGGTGCTGGCTATTAAGTTTGAGAACCCAAATTTTGAAAAATGGAGGATCATACCTATTACACTAACACATTATTTAGCATAAATAATAATAAATAAACATAAAATGTCCTAATGCAATGATATATAAATGAGAACATGGCAGGCATTGAAATAAACTGTAGGTGTCTAATATGTCTCCATCACTACTGTATATAGCATGAATGGTCCTACTTGTAATTATTACATCAATCACTGAGCATTTAAAAAAAAAATGGCTTCAACCTTCATTATCCCTTATTCCCCTACACATGATGCAGCACATACTATTTTTTGTTGTTTTTTTTACTGTTTTCCAACAGTTAATTGTGTGCAAAAATGAATGCAGCCTAAACATACTAAATTGAGGTGATGAAACTAATGTGTGTGCATGTAGATGTAGACTTTTAAAAAAAAAAAAGAATTGTATCATTTATTATTATTATTTTTTTTAGCATTGACCTTGAGTGGTAGTTTATAGCGTCTTTACAGCTCAAAAAATGTATATTTCAGGGTGACATTTTGGTTACATCATACTTAGACAGTGTGTTGGCTTTAATACCACTTCTCGCTCAAGAGATATCATGCAGGAAAAAAGTACTTTAAGAATTGCTTGTAATGGAGACAAACCTGATCTAGACGAACTTCACCTATAGCACTAAAGTTTGTAGTTACGTCTAATGTGCGAATACTGATATACATAAATAAATTTGGTATTAACTCCACACTATAAGCATGCATCTCAACTCTGAATATGGCCCATAGTAAATAATAAAATGCCAACTTCTTGCAAAATAGATTTGATGCCATTCTGCAAGTGTGAAATTACCCTGAGAGTAGAGAGCTGCTTGATGTTCATACATTTTACCCAAGTGTCGCAGATTTTGTGTTGGTTTAGAGCATAAAACGAGCCACAGCTGTAACAGTAAATTGCTACTTGGGCTGCTGTGTTGTAATCATGTGTACACCATGGCCTCATAAAACATGCCACTTGGAGCAATTAATAAGACACACTTTGGTGATGGTCAGCCTTCTGTACCACAAGGCAAACCTATACTGCCTGAACTCGTACTCTTTGCATTTAGCTTGCGATTCTGAGCTCAGTGGAGTGATCCGAACAGAATAAAATGCATGACATATGGAACCTCTGTCCTGTGTAGTCTAAAGGAAGTTTGCTCTTTAGACTCAAACAGAAGTCCAGGTTTCTGTGGCTATAGCCAGGACAAGGCTGATCTTTATGCTTACTTTGGTGGCTTTTTGCTCATGCCATTTTGTAGCCAATAGTACAGCATAAAGTAAATTTCTCTCCCTTTTTCTGTCTCTTTTTTCCTCTTCCTGCATGTCTTTCCTGTCAAATCTCTCCATCTTGCCTCTTTTTTCCTCTCCTTTCCTACTCCTATGGCCTCCTCTGCTTCAGTTGGCCTGCTGTGGGTGTGAGTATAGACAAGTCGGATCCATCTACGGTGGAGGGTATAGTGGGCCAGTGGGTGGTGTTGCCGTGCAAAGTGAACCCGCCTCCATCCTCTACCGTGACAGTTGAGTGGAGAAAAGACGGTGTTCTTCTTGACCCCTCCAGGTTAGTACAGCATCAGTTCTTCCATTAAATTTTATAATATTGGTCCTGTTCATAACTGTTAGGTTTCATTCCCTATTAGATTTGGTCATCTGGTAAGTCATTTGAATAATTTACTGAACATGTACTTATATATTAAATATTATGAACTCATTTCTTGTACTTTGAAGGCTAATAACAAGCATTGGGAATATATGAACAGCTTATGTCAGTGTCCTCCAAATCATTACATGTTTTATGATGCAAATTGATTTATATTGATGATTAAATAAGCAATCCCTGGGCATTTATAAGCCATTTATATCAGTGTACATGAAATCTTTAAGCAAATGGCCTCATTTATTTACATATTAGTTAATATGATTGATGAACGCAATGAATCCACTGTTTCTCAGAGGGTGTTGATTCATTTTCTAGAACAGCAGCTCTGACAGTCATGACCGTGAAAGACAAATCACAAGTGCTTGTTCTATGTTATTTTATTTTAACTTACACAGGGATTTGTATGAAGGATGCACCACAAAAAAGGATTAAAAACGTGTTATTCTTAATATAATGAAGTTGTCTGTTGGGAGACATTTACCTCCTTTGCCAATACACACTAATACATAGTGTAAATAACTAATACAAGAGGAGAAAAAAACAAAACAATAAAAAAAAAAAGTACAAGGAAAATAAGGGCAAATGAAATGAAAGCAGCACTTGTCAGGCTAGGAGCCATGATGCATTCTTAAAGAGGTCATTTGTGACAACAACAGCTACTAGCTTGTTTTGCTGATGTTTCACAACTGATAAAATATCAATATAACCTGATAAAACATTACATCAGAACAACCTGACACAACCTGTTCATGTGTGAAGCCTTAATGAAGGTAGTCAACTTCCCTTTTAACCTTTTTTCCTGTTGGCCTTCCCTTAGTGACTATTTTTTAAAACATGCAGGCGTATTCAGCAGCCAAATGGCTCGCTTTTAATGGGCCCTGTAAGGATTAATGACTCAGGCTGGCTGCTGTGTGTGGCCACACGAGACCGTGAGAGAGATCACCGCTATATCTACCTGTCTGTCTCAGGTAACTGTTGTCCCAACTGCTGCTCTTTTTTTGTTCGGAGTTATGCTGAACTGAATTTGGGCAAAATACCACCCTTAATAATACTTCATAACACTCTTCCTTCCTAGTATACTGTATAGTCACTTCTCCTTCTAATACACTGTTTTTAGGATGCATGAGCATACACATTCGAGCGTTTCTCAATGAATAATTCATACATCATGCTTTTTGTGGTTGTAGAGCCTAAAGACGGGGCGGTTGGACCAGATTCCGCAGACTCAATATTTGTCCCTCCAAGGTACTCATTATTAAACACACACACACACAAGAGTACATGTATCCACCAAAACACCCACTTATTGCACACCATGTGTGTTCTGATTTATCTTAGGTTCAGTATTGAACGATCAGTATCTTCGCTGGTAAACACCCGTGCAGGTCAGAGTGCCAGGCTACACTGCACCATCCTCCCTTCTTCAGCTGCTAATTCAGTCATCATACAGTGGACAAAAAATGGAGCTGTTCTCAACACACTCAGGTATGTGCAGGTGGGAGGACAAATTAAAGTAAAACCTGGTGGCTTTCTTATTAAGTTGGGGCATTTTCCTCACGTTGGTAAGTTTTTACATACACTATCTCCTTACCACTATAACCAATCTGACTAAAATTCCTGCCCAAACTGCCACTACAATTTAAAATGCAGATTACACGTGGGAGTAAATGTTTTCTTATTTTGTACGAGTTCATCTGTTAATGACTGCACTGGTTGTGTTTAAATTTACTGCGATCCTTGTCCATGAAACATACTCGGGATCAAGAACAAGGGCCAAGGTACTTTCAAGTTAAGTCATTTGTAATGCTGAAGTTATTTTGTGCAGACCCAGATCTCCAGCAATCAGAGATGAGAAATCAACCCAGTAAGCCACCCACAGAGACAGGGATGGATCCAAGTGCTGAGCAAGCTTAAAGGCCCAAGGATTAAATTCAATAAAAGTTCACACCCACTAAAAGCCTGGGCTGAGACTATTATACGTTTCTTCACTTAAGAATATACTTATATACATATACTTATATACTTAAACTGAGATCTTCAGAGAGCTTGAGAGTTAGCTAAAGAAACCAGGGAAATCACTATGACCTGCCCAGGAGATTCTTACCAGCTGTGAACTGAGCCACCAGCACATAGCCACTGCTTAGTCTGGAGTCAATTATGCTGAGTTGAGAGCTCTCCTTAAATAGACCTAGATCCAGGTGGAGCTGATTGCCAGTGATTATAAGAAAGATGGTGCTCTTTTCCTTCTGGTGGCAGACGATGGTCTAGCAAAGTTACTTACTGGTGACTCTCTGCCTCCCTCTAGTGTTGGAATGAGGCCAAGCCAGCTGTCTCCTTACATCATGTCATTATAATTGTCTACTGTAGTTTGCATCTCTACCTTCAGAAACACAACTCTGCAAGTGACTACAATGACTGCTATACATTATTACAACACTATTACAACTGCTGAGATTCTGCTATGCTTTTTAAGTAAGCTAGTTCACCTATAACAGCACCTCTTGGAGTGGTTTATTTCTTTTATACCACAACAATTTGCCAGCGCTACCAGTTTTTTTTTTTTTTATCAGTTTGTTACAGAGAAATCGCAGTGCATAACGCTCTCTATCCCTAGACTTTCCAGTAGTGGAAAATGTAAAGTTACAGCTGTGTTGTTGTAACAAAGTTCTGTCTCTGGTTGTTGTAAAGTACTGACACTGGGGTCTTATTCCATAAATGTTAAGTAAATGTCTCCTGACAGAAAAATTCATTAGAAGTTTTTCATTGTTAAATAACAGCAAATCAGATTATGTGGAGCGTCGACTATACAAGTCTCCGTGAATGAGCTGTTATTATAGAAACGATAACCACTTAGAAGGAGTAAAATTAGGGCCTTTTGTGAATATGGTCCTTGGTTACCTTTTAAAGCCCTTTTTATCATGGGTCTATGTACACAAATGTGTTTTTTTGTGGTTATGCTTCCACTCTCCGTGTTCACCTGGTATTATAGGCACTCTCAGCACTCTGATGGCACTTTGGTAATTAACAACCTCACAGCTGATGATTCAGGTGTCTATACCTGCACAGCCTCCAGCCGTCAACAGGTGGAGCAACTGCAAATCCAGCTCAGAGTCTCAGGTTTGTAATCTAAATGGTTCTCTAGTGTCTGTTCTCTGTGTACAGTGTGAATGGCACAGCTGTGTTTCTGCTCTCTGCCTCCAGGGGACCTGAGGATCACCACAGCTCCCAGCAACGTGCAGGTGTCTCAGGGCAGCGTGGTTCGGCTCCCATGTGTAGCATCTGGAGAAAATGTCAACATAGCTTGGTCCAGGTTTGTAGAAACATAAATCTAATTTTTAATAAAAAGTTTTCAGTTTGCTTTAGGAATGTGTTGTTAGCGATTGTAGTTTATATAGTAAAAAAAAACTTGTAGTTTTTTTACTGTACATTTTTGTTTTTCCTCACTTTCTATGCAGGAACGGTGTGCCAGTGAGATCAGATGGGCATCGGGTGCAGGTGTCAGCAGATGGCACTCTGACTATCTATAATGTGCAACATGTGGATGAGGGCTCGTACACCTGCAACGCCTACGCTGGCACACATGCAGTCAGTGCTACTGCTGAAATTCGAATAACCAAAGGTATAGCTTTTCCTGTTTGACAATGTTTCCATCCATCCATCCATTATCTATACCGCTTTATCCATCTGGGTCGTGGGGAAGCTAGAGCCAATCCAATCTTCGGATGAGAGGTGGGGTACACCCAGGGCAGGTCGCCAGTCCACCAACACAGACAAACAACCACACACGCTCACATTCACACCTATGGGCAATTTAGAGTAGCCAGTTGACCTAATCTGC
>JAQQZR010000005.1:361746-425545 GCA_030068235.1 Notoglanidium macrostoma
GTGTGTGTGTGTGTGTGTGTGTGTGTGTGTGTGTGTGTGTGTGTGTGTGTGTGTGTGTGTGTGTGTGTGTGATTAGATGCACCTGCACCTAATCAGAAGTCAGGTGATTCAGAACACAGGACAGTGTCAGCCATGTTATCTGCATGCATATACTCTTGGGAGTTGTAGTCCAAGGCTGATTGCGTGTGCAAAGCTGTGTCGGCCATATTATCTGTGTGGATGTGCTCATGGGAAATGGAGTGAGCTTGCAGGTGCAGGTGCAGGTGCCGATGCAGACATGACAATGCTAAACTGATTTATTTTCTCTCCAGATTACAATGGGGGTCAAAGCCTGTCTCCTGACTGTGTGGACGAGCCTGAGTTAGCCAACTGCCTGCTGATCGTCAGTGCACGCCTGTGTGGACACACGTACTATTCCAGCTTCTGCTGTGCCAGCTGTTACAACTACTCTATAGGAAAGGGCAGGCCTGGGAGACATGGCTAGAAATGACCGTCCACTGCTAACGGTCTCAAATTTTCATCCGGACTGTTGTCTCTTTTCCTCTTTTCCACATATGCCATTGAATGTTGGGAAATTCCACTCATCGTGAGGCCCAGACGGATACTCCGTCAGCAAGTTTGGCTTTACATTTCTACACTGCTCTCTGTTTAGAGGAACTGACGTTCAGAAATCTGAGCCCAGATCAGCAGTAAGAGACAGAACAATTCTGCTCCAAGAGTACAGAGGACCACTTTGGCATGTACAAATTTATGTATTATAAAAGCAGTCGAATATTTTAGTTCATCTTATGGCTGACAAACATATTTTTATTTTTATTATATAAACATTTTTATTTATAATGTACTGTGCTTTTATATGTTTTGAATGTACTGTGTCTTTAGTGTGCAAATCATGCATAACGTATAATAAACACAGACACATTGATAGTTAGATTCTTCTAAATGGCCTTTACTCAAGTTCACATTATCAGTTCTAGCATTTGGAGTCACCCATAACTGCAGTTTTGGTCCAAATGACAGATAAGTGCTACTGTAGGACGTAGGCCCAAACTTAGCTGTATACAGTATATTGTATAAACTTTATGTAAAAGCACTAATCTTGTTTTAAACGATAATCATCCTACAAGGTCTCAGGTTACTACAACTACTACTAATTCTACTACTAATACTTCTACTACTATTACACAATTCAGTTCAGGGTTGTGGTGAATCACATCACAGGGCACCATTCACATAATAGCAGGCAATTTATGCTGAATTAACTCAGAAGTGCAAAGTTAGAATTTCATCATTTTTTATCTGAAAATGGGGAAAAAACATATGAACATTCATGAACACACGAACGAGTTTTTTAACGAGATGATGAGTGCATCATCGGTGATGTAACCTGGGGTTGTTGGGTGTTTCGGGTCTTTCAACAACAGACACCTTTGCTCAGGTGATGCGGCCAGAGTCGATAAGAACCCCAGTTTGCGCAGTGTATGCCCATGGGTCTACCCTCTTGATCCAAAGACACCTGGCTTCTTCCGAGGAGCCTGTGGCTTTTGCTGGTGTATGCAGTGCCCATAACGACAATCGAGGCCATGGAGATTAAGAATAGAATCAGCTACTTGCGAAGATGGCTAGGCCTATCCCGCAGTCTGAGCAGTGCTGCCCTGTATGGCACAAGTAATATCCTGCAGCTCCCGATCAGTGGCCCAGCTGAAGAACTCATGGTGTCATAGACACAGGGAGCTCTTCAGTACAGATAATCCAGGGACCAAAAAGTGCCATCATCCGGTCTCCAGGTTTGGACAAGTGGAAAGTGGAGTACAGACCAATGTCTGGAGGTGTTCATGTTCCTCAGAGTTGGAGATAAGCCCCACCTACAACCTAGAATGAACTCTGGCCTCCTTACCTCTGTCACTGACTAGCATCAGATGTACTCCTGAAACCGCGGAGGAAGCCGAAGTGGCTTTGGATCAAGAGGGCAGATCCTTGGGCAAATGCTTCTGGAACACAAGCTGGGCTCTGATCAACTCCAGCTAGATCACCTGGGAAAGGATGTCTGATGTTGAAAGATCTGAAATACCCAATGGCCCTTGGTTAGAATATAGGCCAGTACATTTTCATTTTTCAATTCATAATGAAATATTAGACCTGCTGTTGATGGTTATTACATTTACAGTCAGTCAGTTATTTGTGTATTAATAGTATTTCTTAAATTTACAGGTATGGAGGCTCCATGATTTTCCCAAATGTCCTAGTTTTGACAGAATATATTTTGAATGGCAAGGCTATTTTTACTAGCAATTTGGTATTAACCTTGATCACAAAATGCATGGTGCCATCATCTGAAAAAATGGACACCAGAGGGCAGTAAAAGTAAAAATTCAGCATTGTTACCACTAGGGGGCTCTGTTCACACTAGAAATCTTGTATAACTAATAAGCAGGATAGAAGTCTTTGACTATATTGTGTTAGGATTTTCTATATTTAAAGACATCTTTAAATGTAGTTTAAGTCAACACACCTACGTTACAGAGTGAAGACTATAAGCCTGCTACTTTTTCAAAAATCTAATATCTGCATTTGAATCTCTGCCTTCTGACAGTTCAATGTCCCTTCATCATGTTCAAGATATATGATACATTTTTTTCACCAGCAATATTCCACTAAATATATTGTCATCTCTATAGTATGAAAGCTCATACAGGTCCAGCCTTGCAAATTGCTCTATAACTTGTTATAATTATGTATTAGTACCCATCTATATAGTGTGGCATCTAAAAAGGGGTCATGTTTGCTTCAACAGTAGTAAATAATCTGCAATCTACATCTGCAATAATATGCAAGCTGAAGTTTCCGGCTGAGAGACACAACAGGAAACAAACAATGAAACGGAGATGGTGCTGGTGATGGTGGTGTATTGAGTGCACCAGAATTAGTTCACCACCTTCACCTAAAAATGCTCAAATAAGTAGGACATTTTCTGGAGAAAGAACATTTTGAAAATGATCCAGATCACTAAAGCACCCTTTCTCAATATTATTTTTGTTATAGCGCTTAATATGTTGTGAAAAACATTAAGATTTTTAATATTTATTAATTATTATTATTTTATTACTTGATTCACTACTTCTGCAGATGATAGAAAATATAAATCCAAAGAAATTCTTTGGACTGATGGTTCTGATTAGGCATCTGATTATACTTAATCAGTGCTATGTTTTTCAAGGACACTTAAAGCAAAGAGGTCTTTAAATGCAATCAACAATATTTGCAAATCTTTACAGGGTCTTCAATCATAAATGATAAAGTAATTAGTTATGACTTAAATAAATAATGAATGAATAAAATAAAGTGTGAGTGAATAAAAATGACCGTTTATGTCATCATGTTAGAACTTTTTTCTATGCCGTTTTTCACTAACAATGACCTGATCGTAGAAGCATGTAGGCAGTCCCGCCTCTTAATACTGACACTGGAAGGTACATGGTTCTTGGATACATTAGTTCTGACTCATGCATGTGGTTGCTTTCAATATGGCGTGTCTATATGTTATACTCTGCATTGTAACCTTTACATGGCTTTTTGCTAACTGTAAGATCATAATGTTGTCAGTATAGCATTGTTGCGAGCTGTTTAACCAGAGAATTGGTTAACTAATGAATTCCACCAAATTTATTTTATCATAGGTCAGCAGCTCATACAGGTCCAACAGGAACCAGAGGACCTGGTTCTTTTCCCTGGATCATCAGTGAATGTCTCTTGCTCTATAACTGGCACGAGTAATCCAGACATATTCTGGTACCGCTGGAATGAAACAGCAGGGTTCATACTGGTCTTCACCTCTCGAGGTGCTGGGTTGATGGACCCAGTCAGTGAGGGCCAGTTTAAGTCTAACAGACCTTCAGATCTTCAGATGGTTCTGGAATCTGATGGAGTGAGAGAGATCGGCTCTGCAGTGTGGTACTGTGCAGCCAGGCCCCACAGTATCCCAGACTCATCACAGCGCTGTACAAAAACTGCTAGAATTAGGACTTGTTTCAAGTAATCAGCCTTGTGAGCGTTTTTCCTCATTCAAAAGCATTTTAACTGAGAGAAACATGACCATGATCAGCAGTGAGAAAGTGTAGGTTGAAGGTTCAGACTCAAAGATGCAACAGGAAGCAGGCAAACACAACAGGAAATTCTCATGATTGTGGTGCTCACAGTTTGTGTTTCCAAGTTGTGTGACATTTTGCAAGTTAGATCAATTACATTAATCATCATTAATTAATTACATTCTAAAATAATTTCTAGGCAAAACAATATCAACAAATTATATTAATTTACTACACTATTATTCCTTTATGTGAGCGATGACAGTTAGAACTGGGACCAACAGTAAACGTTTTACTCCTGAGAAAGCAAGTTTCAAGGAATTTGAGATCATTCTCCATTTAAGCTCAAACAGAACTGTCATGTTTAGCTCTCCTCACAAATTTTAATAAGGTTATATTAAAGAAACCTGGCTGTTTTGAACTCTATATTGTTTCGTGAGCAATCCAGCAGGTTTATGTGAATCTGGAAGAGTGCTTTGGATTATCATCCAACAATGGCACAAATTGTCTTCAGGCAAAATGGTGCAAGGTTTTGCTCTAAAATACAGTATCCTGATTTCTATGATGGCTACTATGTCCTAAAGAGGTTTCCAGGAAAGACCAAATGCTCTGATGTGTGATGATCTTTGCAATTCTCCTCCCCTTGTGCATGTTCAGCTAGTACAGGCTTCCACCCATAACCAGCAACATTTTATTTCAGCACTTAACCAATGCTGCTGTATGAGCCACTGTTTAATATGAGGCATTTGTGTTTGATTCTGTGCATACTAACAGTACAGTGTCTTTTCACTGCATGTACGATTATAATGTCATAAATAGAATCTTGCTGTGAAATGTTTTATTCGCAAATCTCAAATAATACATTTTCTCCATTGCAGGTGTGCAGGCCATACAAGTCCATCAAGAACCAGAGGACCTGGTTCTTTCCCCTGGATCATCGCTGGAGATATTGTGCTCTATAACTGGGACTAATAACCCATATCTTTATTGGTACCACTGGAATGAAACAGCAGGGTTCACACTGGCATTCACCTCTATGGGTACTGGGATGATGAACCCGGCCACTTTCGGCCAGGTTAAATCTAAGAGATCTAAAGATCTTCAGATCATTCTGGAGTCTGATGGAGTGAGTGAGATCGGCTCAGCAGTGTGGTACTGTGCAGCCAGGCCCCACAGTATCCCAGTGTCATCACAGAGCTGTACAAAAACCAAATCATTAGGGTTGGGCTTCCTGAGAAGTTTTGCATGCATTTCACATTTTCAAGATCACAGGTCCTTAACTAAGTAAAGCACAACTGTTATCAATATAGTCGAGTGTTTGCTTCAACAGTGAGGAATCTTTGAGTGTATTCTGCAGTTTGAGGGTGATCGTGTCAACAGGAAGCAAACAATAAAACTGAAATTCTCTTTTTGTAACAGAGATGGTAGTGTTGGTTTATTAACAGCTCATTTTTATTCTAGTGATGCTTGTTCTTTCCTCCTTCATACTTCAATAGTCAATCACAAACACATGATACAGTTTCTCTGTAAAACTACTAAAAAAAGAAACCTTTATCAATTTTTAAATGAAAAGATATTTGTTTTTACTACATCATGAACAGATATCAACACCATAGATGTTTCACTGGCTGTCATTCAAGAAACATGGCTTATTTTATTTATTAATAGTTTTATTCTTTGGTATGATAGCCATGAGCTTGTTGGAGTGCTTTGGATTATGATCCGATAATGGCTTATTTTTAAACTAATTTGCTCTAAAATATCACGATTTTCATGTTTACAGTCTGAAAAAGGTTTCCAGAAACTTTGAAACAGATAATAGTCTGAGAAGTAACCAACATAATCCATTCTCCACATGACACACATTTAGCAAGCACAGGGTCCCACCCCATAGCCAGTAACAACCATCTCAGCACTTAACCAGTGCTAATGTATTTTGCACGACTCAATATGAGGTGTTTGATTCTCTGCTTTTTGACAGTGCAATGGCTACTGACTTCATGTAAGCCTATAATATGGGTAATACTGCATTGTTTAGCACAGATTCAAAAGCAACTTTCAAATAATACTTTTTCACATTGCAGGCCTGCAGGTCATACAAGTCCAACAGGAACCAGCGAACTTGATTCTTTTCCCTGGATCATCACTGAAGATTTCCTGCTCTATAACTGGTACTGATACCCCAAATCTTTACTGGTACCACTGGAATGAAACAGCAGGGTTCACACTGGTCTTCACCTCTCGAGCTGCTGGGATGATGGACCCAGCCAGTTATGGCCAGTTTAAATCTTACAGACATAAAGACCTTCAGATCATTCTGGGGTCTGATGGAGTGAGTGAGAGCGACTCTGCAGTGTGGTACTGTGCAGCCAGTCCCCACAGCATCCCAGTGTCATCACAGAGCTGTACAAAAACCACATTTCATTAAGATTGCGCTTCTAAAATATACAGCTTTGCATGCATTGAACCTTTTTGAGATCATGTGACCATAACTGAATGAAGCAGAACTGTAATAGATGTAGTCCCATGTTTGCTTAGACAGTGAAGGATCTATGAGACTAGTGTGAAGATTCAGGGTGAGAAATTCAACAGGAAGCAAACAATAAAAATAATTTTATTCTCATCTTGTAATAGAGATGGTGGTGTTTGTTTATTCACAGCTCTTGTTTATTCCAGTGATGCTTTTTGAAAATGACTTGATTATTTCAACCCAAGAGAATCATTTATATCAATCCCAATTACATGATACTGTTTCTCTACAAAACATTTAATGCAAAATTATATTGTCTTAACATTATGAAAAAAACAAAATCACAACGTTTTTTCTCTGAAAAAAAAAAAGATGTTATTGGCAACACCGTTTTAGTACGTTATGAACAAATCAAATAATCAATGCTTTTACTTTACATTTTTGAACTAAGAACAAATGTAAAGCAGAAGTAATCTGAGCACATTCTGCTGTGAATTACTTGTCCAGATTTGACAAAACCATCATACATGTTTATTTATTTAATTATAGTTTTATTGTTTGGTGGGTGAGCAAGCCATGTTTATGTGAGTTTGTTGGAGTGCTCTGGATTACCGTCCAACAATGAGCCAACAATGACCTAGTTTTATCTTGTGGAAAGTACAATTTATTCTGAAATATCCTGATTTTCATGATTACTGTTCTAAAAAGGTTTCCAGAAACTCTGAAACAGAGGTAATCTACATATTCAATTCTCCACATGTGACACACATTGAACAAGCACAAGGTCCCACCCCATAGCCAGTAACCACCATCTCAGTACTTACCCAGTGCTAATGTACATTGTCCTACTCAGCATGAGGTGTTTGTGTTTGATTCTGTGCATTCTGACAGTACAATGGCTACTGACTTCATGTAAGCTTATAATGTCATTACTGCATGATGTAGAGCAGTTTCAAAACAACTCCAATAATTTCCAACAATCTTTCAAATAATGCATTTTTATCATTGCAGGTCTGCAGCTCATACGAGTCCATCAGAAACCAGAGGACCTTATTCTTTCCCCTGGATCATCGCTGAATATTTCCTGTACAATAACTGGTGCTGCTAACACAAATCTTTACTGGTACCACTGGAACGAAGCAGCAGGGTTCACACTGGTCTTCACCTCTCAAAGTGTTGGTTCGGTGAATCCAGCCAGTGAGGGGCAGTTTAAATCTCGCAGACCTAATTGGGTTAATATTTTTCTGGAGTCTGATGGAGTGAGTGAGATGGGCTCTGCAGTGTGGTACTGCGCAGCCAGTCCCCACAGCATCCCAGTGTCATCAGAGAGCTGTACAAAAACCACAACCAGTCATTAAGCTTGGGTTTGTGCTCAGATCTGTTTTGGTATACTATTTTACACTGTTCATCAAGTATGACCTTAACTGATGGAAGCCTGACAGAACTGTAAAGTCACATGTTTGCTTTATTAAAACAATCTAGTAGTAAGTGCATTTTTTGCCTCAATTAACCTTTTTTTCTTTGTTTCTTAAATTTTCTTAAATTTGCACAAGTCTTTACTTGGTTATATGTTTATATATTTTATATATTTTTTTATTTACATATTTATCTGACAAACATATCAAGCACAATGCCCACCGGAATTACTTGCTCATCTAACAAAACAATAAAGAAACTAATAAGAAACATTTGCATTATTGTTTATTATTGTTTACAGTATCATGGACCTTACATGTTACATGTGTCAAGTCCTACACATTTTTTAAACAAAACCTTTTAACCAAGAAAAAGAGTCAAAGCAGTCCTATAGATTCACCAACAACAGAATCCCACTATCAAGTAAAACCAGTTTGCATCCTTAAATACAGTATGTACAGTGAATATATAAAGTCTACACACCCCTGTTAAAATGGCAGGGTTTTTTAATGCAAAAAAAAAAATCATATCAGATCTTTTTCTACCTTTAATGTGATATAACAACCAATAAAATTCAAGTGATGACCAAATAGAAACATTTTTGAATAAAAAAAATTTAAAGAAATAAATTTACAATAACCTGGTTGCATAAATGTGTAAACATTTTTATAACGGGGCATGTGACGGTCCTCAGAATTAACCAATTACATTCAAACTCATGTTCAAAGTAATTATCAGTCACCTGTCATTGGTGAAGTGATTCTGATTAACCCCAAATCAAGGTCAGCCGCTTCTGTTGGATTTTCTTGACATCTTGGTTTCATTTGACTGCTGAAGTCATGATTTACACAAAGCTTACAAATTCTGAACAGGATCTCATTACTGGAAGGTATCAGTCAGGAAGGGGTAAAAAAGAATTCCCAACAGCGTAGAACATCGTGAAGGCCATCATTAACAAGTGAAGAAAATGGGGCACTGCAGTGACATTATGAAGAACAAGACTTCCATCTAATATTTATAAAAGCACAAGACACAAACTTGTCAAAGTCGCTACCAAGAGACCTAGGCAACATTAAAGGAGGTGCAGGAATATCTGACAATGCTTTTCTATCTCTGCATATGACAACAATCTCATGTATGCTTTGCATATCTATTGGTAGGGTGGCTGGACGGAAGCTCTTTCTCACAAAAAAGAAAACCCCCAAGCCGGCCTAAATCACCCCAAACAATGTGGTGTTATGAGACCAAAGTAGAATGTTTGCGTATAATTCTGATATATTTTTGTCAAAAAACATCAGCTTATCACTCAAACGTGGAGGCAGCATAATGCTATGGGACCGCATCACTTCTGCTGAGAATGGGGCTTTAGTCAAGATGAGGTAATTATAGATATCATGGAAAGCACAAATACAGGTTAGTAAAAGAATGGCTTCAAAAAAGAAGATTGATGTTTTGGAATGACTCAATCAGAACCTAGGTATAAATCCAATAGAAAACATTGGGCATGACTTGGGCATGACTCACAATTTGATAGATCTGGAGAATATTTGTGAGGAAGAGTGAAATAAAATAGCCAAATCGAGATGTACTAAGTTGGGATAAGTTGGGAGTGCTGTATTCAAGCAAAAAGTGCTTTAACAAAGTAATAGTTCACAGGTGTGCCCACTTTTGAAAACAGGTTATCGTACATTTTTTTTCTTTTTCTTTTCCCTGAAATGTTTCTATTCGTTTTTCACTTGAATTTCGTTGGTAGCTATGTCACATTAAAAGTGGAAAAATGTCTGATATGATTTCTGTTAGTTTCTCCTAAGAACAAGAGCAGTGGATGTAAACTGTATGTATGATGTGACACAGGATGAACAAGCACATGGTCCCACCCCATCGCTAAGTAACAGCCTGTTTCAGCATTGAGCCCTAGTTACTACAACTGCTACTGTACGCTGTGCTTATTATCATGATGCATTTGCGTTTAACTCTTTTTATTCTGACAGTACACTGGTTTTCAAACATATGTAAGTTGATATTGGGATTAATTCAGCATTACTGAGAACTTTTACAACAGCTACACTGAACTAATTACATTTTATCACAGGCATGCAGCTCATACAGGTCCAGCAGAAACCAAGGGACCTGGTTCTTTCCAAAGGATCATCACTGAATGTCTCTTGCTCTATAACTAGTACTACTATCCCGACTATTTACTGGTACCGATGGAATGAAACAGCAGGGTTCACACTGGTCTTCACCTCTACAACTACTGGTTCAGTGAATCCTGCCAGTGAGGGTCAGTTTAAATCTCGCAGACCCGAACAGCGTCAGATCATTCTGGAGTCTGATGGAGTGAGTGAGATGGGCTCTGCAGTGTGGTACTGTGCAGCCAGTTCCCACAGCATCTCAGTGTCATTACAGAGCTGTACAAAAAGTCATTAGATTTAAAATTCTTAAATAGAGAGATTTGCATGCATTTCAGATTGTCAAATATCACAGGACTTCTACTGAGTGAAGCATGCGTGTAATCAATGTAGTCATGCATTTGCTTAAACAGAGAAGAAACTGTAAAGAGTGTAGTCTAAAGTTTGAGGGTGAGAGAGTAAACAGGAAGCAAACAATAAAACTGAAATTCTCATTTTGTAACAGAGATGGTGTTGTTGATGTATCTCACAGCTCATTTTTGTTCCAGTGATGCTGTTTCCAAGTTTCCTGATACCGCCAACATAATATTCATCAGTCACAATCACATAATGTTTCTATGCAAAACACTGAATACAAAATTATAGTCTTGTAATAACAATCAAAATGCACACAAACACAATTTTTTTTTCTGGAAAATGAAGAAATATAAAAAGTTATTCCCCCCCATTTAAGTACTTTATTAATAAACTGTTGACTAAATCTTTCCACTTTAAAGAAGTCGAGGTGAGTAGTTGAAGTAAAAGGACTCTGAGAACATTTTGCTGTGAAGAACATATCCACATTCCATAAAACCACCCTACAGGTTTTGTTGACTATCATAAAGGAAATCTGGCCTTTACAAAAGTTTTATTTTTTGGTTGAGCAAGCCATGTTTATGTGAGTATGTTGAAGTACTTTGAATTATCATCCAACAAAGATCCAACAATGGCCTAGTTTTAATCTACAATATACAGTTTGCCCTGAAATTTTCATGTTCACTGTCCTAAAAAAAATTTAAACATAAAATAGTCTGAGAAGTAATCGACATAATCAATTCCCCACATGTGACACATGGTAAGCAAGCACAGGGTCCCACCCCATAGCCAGTAACACTCCGTCTCACTACTTACCAGTGTTAATGTATGTTGCACTACTCAGCATGAGGTATTTGTGTTTGATTCTCTGCATTGTCACAGTACAATGGCTACTGACTACATGTAAGCTCATAATATTGTCAATACTGCATTATTTAGAACAGTTTCAAAAACAACTTTCGAATAATAATTTTTCACATTGCAGGTGTGCAGGTCATACAAGTCCATCAGGAACCAGGGAACCTGATTCTTTCCCCTGGATCATCAGTGAAGATCTCCTGCTCTATAACTGGTACTGATACCCCGTATCTTTACTGGTACCACTGGAATGTGACAGCAGGGTTCACACTGGTCTTCACCTCAACAACTACTGGTACGGTGAATCCAGCCAGTGAGGGCCAGTTTAAATCTCACAGACCTAATTGGCTTAACATTGTTCTGGAGTCTGATGCAGTGAGTGAGATGGGCTCTGCAGTGTGGTACTGTGCAGCCAGTTCCCACAGCATTCCAGTGTCATTACAGAGCTGTACAAAAACCACAAGCCATTAAGATTGGGTTTATGCTCAAATCTACAATTTAAAAATATCTATTTTACATAGTTAAATATAGCTGAATTGAAAAAAACATGACTGTGAGCTGTGAAGATGTGTTTGCTTAATTGGCAGAATCTAGAAATGTTTACATGTCTACATTTCTTACAGTGTTTACAGTCTGCATTTGTTCCAGTTAATCCCCCCCCCCCCTATTTTTCCAACAAATAAGTTTAATACAATGTCCATAACAATTATTTGGGCACCCAATAAAATGAAAAAGAAAATAAATAAAATTATGATTTAAGCATCATAGACTTTTTGCAAGTATTATTTTAGATTATTTTCACTTTGTCACTGTGTTCTAGGAGCCACAAAGTTAAGCCATTATTGGATTTTTAACCAAAATGATCAAAATTAATCCTTCAGATGCATCAATTACCGAATCACACCTTAAAATAAAACTAGATTGTGGAGAACAATAATATGTAGTTCAGGGTCCTTAAGGATTTTTTTTCCTTTAAATGATGATATCCTGGCATGACTTCCATACACTTTGAAACAAAACAAAAAGGTTCCACCTGCAATCAGCTTATGTATTTCTCCACATGTGACGCAGGGTGAAATAGCAAGTGTCCCACCCCATTGTTGAGTAACACCCTGTTTGAGCATTGCATCCTAGTCACTACATGGTTACTGTCTCCTGCATATTGTGCTAATTAACAGGATGCATTTGTATTTAACTCTTTTTTTTCTGACAGCACATTGGCTTTCAGAAATATGTAAGCTAATAACGTGATCAATTTAGTGTTACTGGGGACTTTAAGAACTGCAATATCAAGCTAATTGCATATTTTTTATATTCACAGTCATGCAGCTCATACAGGTCCAACAGGAACCCAGCGACCTGGTTCTTTCCAAAGGATCATCACTAAAGGTCTCCTGCTCTATAACTGGCACCAGTAGTCAGGTCCTTTACTGGTAACACTGGAACGAGACAGCAGGGTTCACACTGGTCTTCACATCTGTTGCTACTGGTTCAGTGAATCCTGCCAGTGAGTGAGATGGGCTCTACAGTGTGGTACTGTGCAGCCAGTTCCCACAGCATCCCAGTGTCATTACAGAGCTGTACAAAAACCACAAGGTTTCAAATAAACAGTTCTGAATGCATTGCACATTATCACAGTCACAGGACCGTAACTGAGTCAAGCGTGACTGTAATTGATGTCACATGTTAGCGTTATCCATAATGAAGAATCTAAGAGCGTAGGCTGGAGTTTTAGGGTAAAAGAGTCAACAGGAAGCAGACTGATACACTAAAACTGAAATTCCCATTTTGTAACAGAGATGATGATGTTGGCTTACTCACAGCTCATGTTTTGTTCCAGTGATGCTTTTTTCAGTTACTAGATTTTCCCCCAATATATATTTTTTGTATTAATCATAATCCCATGATATTGTTTCTTTGCAAACCATTTAATACAAAATTATATTGTCTTGAAATAATCTTACAAAAAATACAAACTTTGTCACAAATTTGTTTTTCTGAAAAAAAAGAAAGATAAGATTTATCTTAATCTTTAACGCTTTAGTACATTATTTCAAGTATAACTTTACTTTCTTTCACAGAAGAGACATATTCATCAATCACGTTTACATAAATGTCTTTCTGAAGACATTGAAAAAAATTGTATCTATTGAGAAAAGTGTCTATTCTCAATAGAATTGCTTGCTCGTCCAATAAAACAATAAAACGAATAATAAATGACATACTATTGTTTGTATGAGCAAAAACTTTGTTAAGTACTGGATTACTATATAGCAACATTTGTCACTGTATTATTCAGTTTTTAAGCAAGAAAATGATCCAAAGTAGTCCTTCAATCACAAAATGAAATCTTTAGATCAAATTAAATCTTTGTGGGAAATCTAAATATGATTTTTTCCCTATGAGTGTTATCCTGGCTTCCGGACACTTTGAAACAAAACAAAAGAAAACAAAACAAAATGAATAATAATAATAAACAAAATGAACTCAGATAAACACCAGCATATGTAATTTTCCAGATGTGACGCAGGGTGAACAAGAACAGGGTCCCACCCCATTGCTATGACACAGCCTGCTTGAGCATTAAGCACTAGTTACTATAACTGCTGCTGTATGTTGTGCTTGTTGTCATGATGCATTTGCAATTAACTCTTTTTATTTTGACAGTACACTGTTTTTCAAACATATGTAAGTTGATAATGGGATTAATTCAGCATTACTGAGAACTTTACAATAGCAATATTAAGCTAATTACATTATATCTATATGCACAGGCATGCAGGTCATACAAGTCCAACAGGAACCAAATGATCTGGTTATTTCTAAAGGATCATCACTGAAAATCTCCTGCTCTATAACTGGCACGAGTAGTCCAAACCTGTACTGGTACAACTGGAACAAGACATCAGGGTTCACACTGGTCTTCACCTCTGTTGCTACTGGTTCAGTGAATCCAAAGAGTGAGGGTCAATTTAAATCTCGCAGACCCGAACAGCATCAGATCATTCTGGAGTCTGATGGAGTGAGTGAGATGGGCTCTGCAGTGTGGTACTGTGCAGCCAGTTCCCACAGCATCCCAGTGTCATTACAGAGCTGTACAAAAACCACAGCATTTCATTAAGATTTGGTTGAAGTTGTCAGACTTCAAGATTCAACAGGAGGGAAGCAAAAACATAAAATGAAATTCTCAGTTTTAAAAAAGGATATTGCCTTCATCACAGTTCCTGTTTGTTCCAGATATGCTTTCCAAGTAACCCTACATTTGATATTGCAGTTATGTCACAATTACATTAATGAGTCACAATTCCATAAAATTATTATTCATTGCATTATTTTATAATGATATTATTCCTTGATGTGAGTGGTGTGATTCAAATGTTTTGGAACACCTCATTTTTCCAAGATGACAGCAATAAATGTATTGTATCTTTGCAAAGGCCGAAAGATTTCTATGATAATGTATACTAAAAAGGTTTACAGGAACTCTTTATTTTATTTAATTAGAATTGGTATTGGTATTGGATGGGTATTGTCTATTCTCAAAAAGATGTGAAGTAATAAATCTACCACTACTGAGATTAGTACTTTACACTCTTTAATTTTTCCATGATAAACAAATTATGAAACAAATCTTTCTACTTTACGGTAGTTGAAGTGAGAACTAATGCTCTGAAGAACATGTACAGGAAACGCAGAGCCTCCTTCATGGATCCACTTCCTTCCATTTAAGTAATCTGACCATTGCAAAAGCTTTTTTCCTTTGGTGAATGAGTCATTTTTATGTGAATCTGGAAGAGTGCCTTGGATTATTATCCAACAAGAATCCAAAAATTGCACAGTTTATTATCTCCTGGGATAACGGGGCAAGTCTTTGTTCTGAAATATACTAATTTCTATGATACCATGTCCTAAAGAGGTTTCCAGGAACTCTGAAGGCCCATATGCTCTGGGGTGTCATCAGCACATTCAGTCTTCCTCTCCGGGTGTGCAGGTTGAGCTAGCGTATGGTCCCATGCCATAACCAGTAACAGTCTATTTCAGAACTAATCCAATGCTAGTACATGTTACACTGTTTAATATGAGCCATTTATGTTTGATTCTGTGCATTCTGACAGTACAATGGCTTTTGGCTGCATGTGAGATTATAATCTCATAAATAAAATATTTGTGTGAACTGTTTTCACAAATCTTAAATGATCAGTTTTTATTATTGCAGGTCTGCAGTTCATACAAGTCTATCAGAAACCAGAAGACCTGGTTCTTTCCCTTGAATCATCGCTGAAGATATTGTGCTCTATATCCTGAATTGATAACCCATTTCTCTACTGGTACCACTGGCACTGGAATGAATCAGCATGGTACACACTGGTCTTCACTTCTCTAAATATTGGTTCAGTAAATCCAGCCAGCAAGGGTTTAAATCTAACAGACCTCAAGATCATACAATTCTGGAGTCTGATAGAGTACTGTGCTGCCAATCCTCATAAAATCCAGAGTCATCAAAAACCACAGCATGTCATTAAGATTAAGTTTATCAAATAAAATAGATAGTTTTGCATGCATTTTACAGTATTAGGATCACAGAACCTGAACAGGCTGAAGCACAGCTGTAAACGATGAAGTCCCATGCTTGTTTAAACAGTGAGGAATCTGTGAGTGTAGGCTGAAGCTTTAGAGTGAGTGATTCAACAGTAAGCAAGCAAACAATAAAACTGAAATTTTGAGTTGGTTTATTTACAGCTCACATTTTTCCAGTGTTACTGATGTTTACCAAATAATCAGTCATGTTCATCAATAACACTTACATGAAATATTTTTATACAGAACACTGAATAATAATGGTATTGTCTGTTCTCAGAAAAATCTGGCACATAAATTCTGCTCTTAAACATGGTGATTTTAACGATGACTGTCCTAAGATGTTTTCCAGAAACTCAGAAACAGAGTCTGAAATTTACATTTGCAATTTTCCGCAGTGACACACACTGAGCAAGCATAGGGTTCCACCCCGTAGCCAGTAACAACTCATCACCATGCTGAACCAGTGTTAATGTATGTTGCACTACAAAACATGAAGTGTTTGTCTTTGATTCTCTGCATTGTGACAGCACAATGGCTAATGACTTCATGTAAGCTCATAATATTGTCAATACTGCATTATTTAGAACAGTTTAAAAAGCAACTTTCAAAATAATACATTTTCATCATTGCAGGTGTGCAGGTCATACAGGTCCATCAGGAACCAGAGAACCTGATACTTACCCCTGGATCATCATTGAAGGTTTCCTGCTCTATAACTGGTACTAATACCCCGTATCTTTACTGGTACCACTGGAACGAGACAGCAGGCTTCACACTGGTCTTCACCTCTCTAAGTACTAGTTCTGTGAATCCAGCCAGTGAGGGTCAGTTTAAATCTCACAGACCTGATTGGGTTAATATTTTTCTGGAGTCTGATGGAGTGAGTGAGATCGACTCTGCAGTGTGGTACTGTGCAGCCAGTCCCCACAGCATCCCAGTGTCATCACAGAGCTGTACAAAAGCCACAACAAGTCATTAGGTTGAGCTTCTTCAAAAACAGTTAGCTTTGAATACATTATATATATTTTCAACACTATAACTTTAACTTTAAAAACCATAAGATAACTGTGATCTAGGAAGACTGAAATATTCAACAGCAAACAAGCAAATACAAACAATGAATTTCTCATTTTTGTTCTAATTTTCGGCTGTTTATGCAAAGTTAATTGACAGTAGATGTAACATTATGCATCATGAGGCTTTATGGAACAAGTTAATATGCAACATTTCCAGGAACAGTAAAAGCAAAAAACAAACAAACAAACAAAAAAAACCGTCTGAGATCATCAACAGCATGTGCAATTCTCCAGCTGTGACGCTGGTTGAAGTAGCACAGGATCCCACCCATTACTGAGTATCAATCTGTTTCAGCACTAAGTCCCAGTTACAACAACTGATACTGTATGTTGTGCTGCTTAACATGATGCATTTGCATTTAACTCTTTTTATTCTGACAGCACACTCGCTTTCTACTCCATGTAAGCTAATAACATGATTAATTCAGCATTACTGAGAACTTTTACAACAGTATTTGGACTAATTCATTTTCATCACCATAGGTTTAGGGTTCATACAGGTCCATCAGGACCCAGAGGACCTAGTTCTTTCAAAAGGATCATCACTAAATATCTCCTGCTTCATAAGTGGCACTGATGACCCATATCTTTACTGGTACCGCTGGACTCCTGCAGAAGAGTTCACACTGGTATTCTACTCTATAAGTGCTGGTTCAGTAAATCCATCCAGTGAGGGTCAGTATAAATCTCATAGACCCGATAAGCTTCGTATTGTTCTGGAGTCTGATGGAGTGAGTGAGATGGGCTCTGCAGTGTGGTACTGTGCAGCCAGTCCCCACAGCATCCCAGTGTCATCACAGAGCTGTACAAAAACCACAACAAGTCATTAGCACTAGGACTGTTTGAGGCCACATGACTTTGACTGACATAACCATAGCTGTTTGTTCATTTGCTCCCTTTACTCAGAGTAAAGAATCTGTCAGATCAGTTGAACATTTCCGTCAGCTTTTGCATTTGTTTTTATTTCATCAGGCTATATCTGGCATGTTTTGGCTGAAGTGACTATATGTCCTTCATTTGACTCAGAAATCAAAGAGGATTTTAAAAACACCGATCTAGATGTAACATGCAACTCTTATTTATTTAAATTTCAACGCAATAATCATTTGATTACTCTCTACTGCACAACAAAAATGTTTTGTCTTGTGTTTCAAACTAGGTAGACTAAACATCTCGTGTGTTGACATGTGTGACACAAACAATGAGCAAACTCAAAATGTACACACATTTCACAAATGAAAATGCTCTGCACCAGTTTCCGCACTGCAGGCTTTGTACTTTGCAGAGCCCTGTACGCTCTGAGGGTTTGTTCGCAACAGCAGGTGTTAGCATTAAGCAGCTCTGTGGTGATGAACTGGGTGGAACAAAAGCTTCATTCTGAGACTGCTCTTACCACATCCTCTCCTTTGTCTGCCCTTGCATCTTCAACCCGCTCTCAGCAAGCAGCTACCACATCCTGCCCTCAGCCCTCAGTGACATACTTTAACACATAGGCCTTTTATTGGAGTTGATCTTACATTTTTGATAAGTGAATAAAAATAACAGTGCAGGTACACACGTTTTGTTTTGTCTTTAGTGGTGCTTTTTTAGTATTGTAAAAATATTGTTTCTATTGTCTATATATCGTTTATATATTATAAGTAATTTCAGTACAACTGAAAAAAGTAATTTTCCACATTCACATATGTGTTTTGATGTGTTTTGCTATAGCTGACATTTCAATATCTGATTTACATATGGACTACATTTCCATTAGTCGTTCACCATACTGTGCAAGAAGCAGTTATACGGCATTAATAATCTACATGTTAAACTGGAAAATTCAGATATGACCCATGGAACACACCTACACAGTTTCAAATCTGCAGACTTTCCACTGTAGAAATACAGAGTTTAGTAGAAATGCTGTTTCTGAGAAGCCATTATACTGTGCATGAAAAGAAATACATATTTTTTCATTTAAACATTCATTTACAGTATATGAGGATAGTGCAGTGTGCTAGAAAGAAAGTGTGGGCAGAAAACAGTTTTACTCAGAATTGCTTTATTCTTTGTTTCAAACTTCAAACATATTTTAGTAACAATTTACATTAAGGTTCCTTTAGCTAACATTACTTACTGTTAATATTAATAAACTGTAATAGCTATAAAAGTAACAAAGTAAGTTAAAACATGTATTAATCAATGTTTCTTAAATGTTTACTGCATTGACTACTGTTTATTCAATTAATGACTTAAAATAAGTCCATACAAATTAGAAAAAAACATAATACACTTCTTAAACGATGACTAACTAACTATGTAAATACTGAAATATTGGGGTCTCAGTTCTGAACCTTTACTTTCCAAAGGTCCAGTATGTAGAATTCAACCACCTGTATGCCCCTCCCTTACACCTCCCTTTCCACGTGTGTATTAGAAAGTACAGTGGTTGTCAGGTGCCCGTAGCATACTTCTGATTACTTACATTCACACTCCCTTGCTTGTTCCATGCTAAATAATAAATATGATCCTCCATTTTTCTAAATTTCTTAAACTTGTTAGCCAGCACCAGCAAACACATTCTCTTCTTCCTTTTTCCTTGTCTTCCTTTCCTTTCCTTCTGGTGCTTCCTTCCAGATTCATGCTGCCATTTGTAAAAACCTGAAACATGGGAGCTGCTTTCTAGAGCTTTGTCTGTTCTGGGCTACTGTAGCGGTGCAACATGACGGCGGCGGAGAAGTGGACCTGCGCCTTATATAGATATAAAGGCCACGTTCTAAGCTTACATAAACACAATTATTTGTAGTTACAGTAATTATACCCTAATGAAAACATACTTATCAATTCTAATAAGTATATGATGGAATATAAACTAAATTTCTGGCAATAGATACCCTCAAAATCCTACATAGTGGACCTTTAAAAAAATGACTACAATTACTTTGTTCGCGTCAAGTTCATGGTTTGTTGAATCTTAACTTGTAAATGATGTCAGAAAAGGGAATATAATATTTTATGGTAAGAAATATACAACAAATAATGAAAGGTTACATAATAGAGTTATTCAGCCATGCAGAACATATAAAAAGCTGGGCACTGTAACTTTTATCCATAACTATAACAATGGCACTTAGTCGCTAAAATGAAATCTATTGATCTATTGCTGCAGAATGCAAATTTAATCATATACATTAGATAATAATTCTGTAATTTGTGACAGTGCTTGACAGTTTTATTTATTGGCGTATTTGCTGAATATTATTTAGCTGATCATGTCTTCTGTCATCTGAGTCTTCTCTTTTGTGGCCTGCAGGGAAATTAATTAAATACCAAAATCTAAGCAAAGATATCTGAACAATTTTCTACAACTGTTTTATTTCTATTAAGAGTTATATTACATTATGATACATAATTCATTTATTTATGTATTTTCTATAAACGTTGATATGTTAATTATATTTAATTTCATTACAGTCAACAAGAATACATCCATTAAAAGTCGCTGTATGGTAGGTTTATGTGTGAAGTCATCATAGTATGTATATGTAAATGTGTATATATGTTTATATGTATATGTACACTATATGTATAAGTATACTAGGTATAAAAGATATAATATAGAGACTGCATTGTGTTTGTGACTTTGCGTTGATATACCTTGCATTTCCACACCAAAACGCTGACAAACACGGCATACAGCAGACTCTTGGCAAGAAACATCAAGTAGCTAAATCTCACTGTAGCATACACCCTCACTAAAATCACAAACAGTCAGTTATAAATATCAGTTTTATTAGCAAAAAAAAAAAAAATAAATAAAAAAAAAGAATAAGCAATACTACTTCTCCCTTTCATGTACATTCACAATAATAACTAAGAAAATATTCTGGATGTGCATTTCAACTCACCTGGTATTTTAGCTGAAAAACAAACAAAGTAAAACAACATAAATTAATGAATCTCACACTGGATCAACTGTTTTTTTAAAGAACCAGAAATGTGGATTCTCAACTCCAAATTCAGAGTGCTACAGGCCTTAAATTTCCCCCTGGATATATTATTACTGCCCTAACACAACTGAATCAACACCACAAAAGTAGATGTGTTTACTATATTTAGGGAAACAGAACATGGCCTTACCGATTGGTGTGCGATATTATTTCTCACTGATATTACCTTTATGAATATGTATGTAAAATAAAGGTAAAAGATATTTTGAATGTAGGTCGTGTTCTACTTTTAGTTAAACAAAAATCAGATATTAAACATCAGAATAAGAAAATTATTTTCCCTTATCTTTCTTTGATAGTACAACAATGATAGCCAATTTATTAACGAAATATTAATAATAATAAAGAAAACATAAGAATGTACTTAATATATGATTAGCAAGGATGCTAGATAACCACATTTTATATATTTGCTAATTCTATGCTAAAAAACATACTTTTAACACTCTCATTTAAGATCAAAATACAGTCAATTTAAATAACCCCGGTAAAAAAAAAAAAAAAAAAGACTCATTGTTGCATAAGATGGGGTAACATTTTTGAATGGTTAAATGCATAGTTTCTTAGATTGAAAAATGATAAAGATACAGTTTAATTTGTAAATGGTACAAGGGCAAAATGGCAGCCCAATCATGGAATCACCATGTGCTTCTTAAATTAATACCCCTGATCTTGATGTGTCAGGGTTATTTTGTACATTTTGTACCTGCTGTGATGTGATGTGATGTGATGGTGCTTGAATTCTTCTCCACGGTTTTTCCATTGTAGAACGTAACAATGCAAGTAAATTTGTTTTTGACGTTGGTCCACTCAGTTTGATCAACACTCAGTCTGCTGGACATGCTGTAATGCTTACTGTGTGGATCTTGTTGGGCTGCATGGTCTGTCGCAACACTATTATTTCTCTCTTTCCCATTAACTTGCCAAATAATGCTAACATGATCAGGATAAAAATCTGTGGCCAAACACACCAAAGTTACATTATCCCCATTTCTCTGGGCGTTGCAGAGTTCGTACGGAGAAGGTGGCAGCAACTTTATTGTTGGACTGGTGATGTTCCTGTTGGGCTCTTAGAGGAAAGGGAAAAGAATATTAGGGTAAAATGTTATTATCAGTGTTATTCTGAGATTTATAGATTTAATTTGAATCACATAAAGGTGTGATGTCTCATAAATATTGATTAATGTAAAAAATATAAGTAGTGAATGATTAAAATTTTATACTGATTTTCAGTATCGTTCCACTTTATCTTGAATTTTTTTTTTATCCTCACCAGTATTTTGTAAAGTACAGTAGAACTGCATGAAGTGACAGAAGTCACGCTAGGTCTATCAGATATCATCGGAAATCACATTTAATTGTTTCCCCCTTTTTCAGCCTTAATCAGATTAGAATATTTTTAAGTACTGTCATGATATACTATTTTTCCTCAGTGATGTTATATATTTTTTTGGAACCGTAATAACAATTTTCTATGAAGTTCAAAATGAAGTTAGATGTTAATACTTAACTTAATTGTTATTAATGATGAATTAATCAATTTTCCTTAGTACAGCTGGAAATAATGATGTGTTTACATTAACAGGATCTGATCTGAGTTTGAGATCAAAATATGAATATAAGTTGATAGATCAGCATTTTAGCTTCCTTTCCTGTTATTTCCTTCGAGATATGATAAAAAAACAAAAACAATCAAACCTTAGAACCTGGCACCATTAGTCTGAACCAACCCACTTTTAAGGTGATCAAAATTATTGGAACATGTGACTGACAAGGGTTTCTTGTTTCCCAGGTGCACCCTTTTTGATTGATTGTTTAACAAATTAATACCTCTGAATGTCTACTCTACTCAACCAGGGTTTGAACCCTCGGTGTCATCTGTGTCTTTGTTGTTAAAAAGGATAAATCAACACGAGGACCTGACAGCTGTCTATGGGTGAAAAGCAAGCCATTTTGAAGCTGAGAAAAGACGGGAAATCTTTCAGAGACATTACAAAAACACTGGGCAAAGCCAGTGCAACAATTTGGAACGTCCTTAAAAAGAAATCACTGATGTACTAACAACCAAACATCAAACAATTTGGCCAACCATGTGAAACACTGGTCAAGCACAATGAACTTCAGTACAATGGTGCAACAATGGTGTCAGTGGGTTGTCAGATTGATGCAGTTATCGCAAGCAAGGGATATGAAACCAAATATTACATGTTACATAATAATATACATACTTCCATTTATTTAAAGACAATCTGTCCAGTACTTTTGCTCATCTAAAAATGCGGTGGTCTGCCACCAAAGGTGCCATGTCATATGTTGTCTAACACACCTGGATATAACTATCAAGAAAAGAAGGGTGAAATTCAGATCTCCTGTCTCTTATTCATCTTTTTAGATCAAACCCAAATGTTTTCAGTGTATAGCAAAGACAAAAGAACTGGCCTTGCCATTCCAATACTTTTGGAGGGGACTGTATATGAATAGCAATGAATAACAATAAGTGTTAACATCTTGCAACTTATTCAGTTTCGTAGTATCAGCACTCCTGACATTGTATTAATAAAGATAATTTACATTATGAGAAGTATATTTGGAAACAGTCTCAGATAACTCAAATTAGAGGCCATAAGGCTAAACATACAGGCTAACTTTGAGACCCCAAAGTAATTTGTTAGTGGCACTGGCTTCAAATTGCAATTTGTTTCAAGTTACTTAAACAACTTAAGGTTTTGGTTGACCTTCATTCTGCACAAAAAAAATGCAAGTAATTATTAATGCTGCATAAGTATTTTTAATTAGCGGCATGAGTTACCAAGATATTACCGTTATTATTGGCTATTTAAATATGACTCAGCTGTTAAACACTTCATTTTTTTCTGATGGGCCAAGCATTAACACATGTATTCATTTATCATATCCATAATTCATATACATCTAATACACATATCAGTCATATGCATACAATTATTAATTAAGAATTAATATATTGCTTATTTGTGGACCTTATGCAATATAGTAGTACTTAACTCACTAAGTGTTACCATATGCTTTTATATGCATATCTGGGTTGAGTAGTGTAAGAAAAGGAAAATTATTTAAAACTACACTGACAGTTGCAAATTTCACTTGCATTAAAGAATTATTCCTTAACTAGTTGAATTCCTCATGATAATGGCCTAAGGAAAAACAATCTATTAAGCTAATTTATATTCTGTGTAGAGCTACTGAATTGTACCTTTATGTTTGAGCAGATTATTTCATAGCGTTCAAAACGAGAGTTGTAATGAGTCATAGCATCTAGTCAATTAGTAAAAGTGCGTTGTGTACAATGATCGCTGATTGTTGTAATAATAACGCCGCAGTTAACTTTCCCAGAACTGTTAGTTTGGTTCCTGGTCCAAATTCCACTTTTGTGTAAGTAGTACATGTTGATTTAACCCACGACGGAAACCAGACTTACAGCAATAATTTGGATTTTTTTAAAATATCTAATTAATCAAATTAGCATTAAATCGCTAAAGAACCCCGTAACTTAACATTAATGTAAACAGCATAAGGTGTATTTTTTACAAATCATATATTAACTGACTTTTAACAGTGGATTTGAATTGCATAGCTGATCATTTTCAATAGGGATGCAAAAACTGTGTGGCATGTTGCCCAAGTTGTACATGCTCAATATATAAGTTAGATTTATGTGAGAGAATGTTATTGAGGAATTCATGAAAATTCAATTTTAATCCATAAAGCCATAAAATTATAATAAAAAGTACAGTTGAGGTTATTGAATAGCTGATCAAACTAATTTTATACACTATTACTTTAATTATGTCTAGGAAAATGCTTTTAGTACAAGGGAAAAGAAGAGGACTATGAAGAACACAATGATAATCCTTTGAGGTTTTTAAACAACTTACTCACCTAAAACTGTTAGTTTCGTCCCAGGGCCAAATTTCAAGTCGGCAAAGCTGACACGCTGACACACGGCCTGACATAAACTGCAACAGCTTAAAGGCACTGATGGCTATCAGCGTTGAGGCCCCTCGTCTATTAGAGACTGGAAAAGACAAAGCTTTCCTCTGTACAACCTAAGAGGGGCCTCTCATAACCTTCACAATTGCGCAGTATCTGCTAGGACTGATTTGTGCCAAATGTTTGTTGGGATCATTTAAAATTTTTAATAAGTGCTCTATAGAGGTTATATCATTATTTGGAGCATGTACAGTCTGGGCTTAGTAAGGTTGCTTGCTCAGAATGCTGTTTGCTAGTGATTGCTGCTGCTGCCTTCTACAAAAAGGAATCACATGGACTTCAGATGTAAATAATCTATTAAAATTTACACGTGGATTTTAGACTTTTAATATGTTTCACACATTATATGTGGACCTTTCACATGTAGCACATGCACTTCCCCCCAGATATGCTTTTTAATACATATACACGTGAGTTTCCTCTCTTTTCCTACTTTTTCCATGCCGGAAAGTGGATAGGCTATGCTAAATTACTCGTATTTGTGAACGTGTGTGTGTGAGTGAATGGTGCCCTGTGATGTACTGGAGTCTCATATGGGCTGAATTCTCACTTCATGTTCCCAGTGTTACTGGGCCTGGTTCAGAATCCACTGTGACCCTGGTGAGGATGAAGTGCTTACTAAAAGTGAAAGATGAAGATGTTGTATAAGACAGGATTTTATTCATCACATGCTTACTTGAATTCACTTGTGCAATAGTTTCAGGCCATAACATTTTTTTCAAATATGAGCACACATTACTCACATAATAGCATGTGTGTGTTAAATGCATATATAATGTATTTGAAATATATATGTATAATGTTGCAAACATCCTTCAGAAATATATTCAATGCAACAAATTTTTTACATGTTTTATTTTAATACCAAAATCATCACTATAATGAAGCATTACAAGCAATTTTGAATTATGTATACAGTCATAAAATGCTAAAGATTCCTTTTTTTATACATTATTTGAAAGAACAAATGCTGAATAAAAATATGTATAATAAAAATAGTAAAATATATATTCATTTTGTTAAACCAAGCTGAAGAAACAAAAGCCAAAAATCTACAAAGTAGGGCAAAGCGCTTAAAAATCATCTTGCTTTTAAATACAGAGCACATCTGAACTAGCTGTTAGCATATTGATATAAATCTGCATCCTCCTCTGTCACATGACCACATGGCAGCGCTCCATCATGCCCACACCAGTCTCATCGCCTTTACTTTGAAATAAAACCCTATGCAACAGAAAATTAGACTTTATATATTATGATTGCTCCAAGCAGTTAAAAGTAACTGTACATATCTTTAGTGTAACATGTGGACAGTAACATTATAAAGGTAAATATGATAGCAGTGAAGGAGAGTGTCTCTTACCTGTCTCTTAATGATAACCAGGATGAATAAACCATATGCAAAACTTTTGGCAATGAACATTCCATAGGCCAGCATAGTTGTTTTTCCTATCCGAACATATTTTTCTAAAATCAAAAAGAGAAAACAATTGATTTGTACATTCAGTTGTTTCAAAAGCATTCAAAATAAAATGTATTTAAATAATGAGGGTTGTTTTCAATTTAAAATTTGATCAAAAGGATAACCCTATTATACAGTATGTCATGTATTGCAATGAAGGAACTTACGGGCATTTTCCTCTCCTACACCTTAAATAATACAGACAAAGATTTAAACACATTAGTATTAACATAATAATAATAATAATAATAATAATAATAATAATAATAATAATAATAATAATAATAATAATAATAATAATAATAATGCCTACTCATTGGTCCTTTTATAAAATCTTTATGATTTGAGTAATATGTCCCATTAAAGAATGAGACAACACAGGTGAATGTTTTGCCTTTAGCCCATTCTTCTTTGTAATTGATGTTCAGTCTGCTGGTGATGCTGTAGGTGGAATTTTTATTTTGGGTGGCAGCTTCATCTGTACTAACATCAGTGGTACGGTTTTCCCCTTCAATATTCCAGTACACATTCACATGGTCAGGGTAAAAACCTTCAGCCACACACACCAGTGTGACATTTTCCTTTTCACACGCTTCCTTCTCTGAAACACTTAGCACCCTGACACTTGTTGGAGGTGTGACATCAATATTTGGATCTGAAAGCACAAGAAATGGTAAATTTTTTATTGTCAGTGTTACAGTTTAATAATTAATAAAATAATAATTATAAAAAAAATTATAATAATGGCTTTACAAGACAAGGTCATTACAAGAGACGTGTAAAAGTATTACTCGAGGACATAATCTCTTTATTTCAAGTACCTGAATGGTATAGTATAACCAAAAGACAAATTTATAAAATGTCCTTTTTATCGATGTGTTTTTTCAAATTCAAGTGTTTGGAAATGAAACTCTTTTCATCCAGGTTGTTATTTTAAGGTTAAGGTTCTGTTTTTAGCCTACATGCCCCATCACATCCAATTACTAGTTACAGCTTTGAAGAACTTGTAGAATATTTTAGAGGGTGAATCACTCCTTTTTATCCTAATTTATTATGCACTCCTGCTCAATTTATGCATTATTTACATATTTATTAAATCACATGCCCAAAATATGCCAAAAGGCTGATTCTCTTTTTTAGTCTACAGCAAAGACTACCCTAACCACACTATCTGCAGTTCACTTTTCAGCTTCAAGCCTGACAATACTTTCTAAATAATACACCTATACATCAATGCCTTGATATATCATCATTTTCTTATTTATTTTTGCAGCATTCAGAATCAATCATCATTCTAAAAAGCCATTTAATAGGCCAATAGACAAGTGTAAAACTTTACCTTTAATATCATTCACTTTAAATACAGTCTGCTCCAAAAGTACTGGAACAGCCAGGCCAGTTTTTTTGTTTTGGAAGACATTTGGGTTTGAGATGAAAAGATGAATATGATGATATATCAGAATTATGTTTTTTATTAATTCATATTTACATCTAGATTTGCTAAACTGCTTAGGACATGGAACTTTTTGTTTTTCCCATTTTTCAAGTGATCACAATTATTGGAACATGTGACTGACAGATGTTTTTTTGGTTGCCCAGGTGTGCCCTGTTAGATAGATTGATAATAGAGCGATAGCGGGATTGATGAATTGACAGCTCGGAATGTCTACTCTTGGTTTGAGCCATGGGTTTTGCCTGAAGACTGCATTTGTTAGAAAGGATAAAACAACTTAAAGATGAGAGAGCCATCTAAAAGCAAGCCTTTTTGAAGCTGAGACATAGGGAATATAGATCAGCGCCACTGCACAGGCAATACAACAATTTGGAATATCCTGAAAAAGAAAGAAACCACCTGTGCACTAACATCCAGACATCACACAGGTCAGCCAAGGAAAACAACTGTAGCTGATGACAGAAACATTAACCATAGTGTCATGGCTTAAACTTACATGGCTGCTTCTCGAACGAGCTCGCTAAACTTTACTGATGATACAACTCATGATTGTAGCAGCGGAATTCTAAAGTCTACAGAAACATTCTGTCTGGCAATTTACAGAAAAATACATCTAATCGAATTATGAGAAACTTCATCATGCAACAAGACAAAGACCCAAAAAACACTCCTAACACAACCAAGGACTTCATCATGGGAAAAAATGTGTAAGTTTTTTAGACTGGTCAAGTCAATCACCAGACCTTAATCCAATTGAGTATGTATTTCACCTCCTGAAGAGGAGACTGAAGGGAGAAACCCCCAGAACAAACACCAACTAAAAGAGGTTGTGGAAGAAGCCTGAAAGAGCATTGCACAAGAATAATGCAACAGTTTATTGATGTCGTCAGCTAAATCCATTTATTGCAAGCAAGGGACATGCAGCCAAATATTACCTTGTTATTTATTTTAATGTACTTTAAAGCTATGTGTACCAATACTTTTGCTCACCAAAAGACTGGTACCATGTTCTAAGTTGTTTCACACATCTAGATGTAAACATCAGGAAATGAAAGCAGAAATTCTGAAATTTCAGAAATTATTTTATTATATCAACTTCTGACCTCAAACCCAAATGTTGAACTCAAACCCAAATGTCGCTAAAACGCATAACTGTTATGGATAATTATAAATTATGAATCAAATAGAAAAGGCATTGAAAATGCATTATTGACCTAGGTGATACACTGAGAGTGTTTGTTTGATTCAGGTACAAAACAAGACCTTTTTTTAAAGACCATGACTTAAAATAACAACTTTTCATAATCATTAGAAGGAATTAGATTGATTACAGCTAGTAGAATAAAAAAGGGAATCTATTTCTTAGACAATTATGTAAAGAATAATACATGACTGAATGATGTTTATCTTTATATGAAATTACTGTATGAATGGCACAAAAACTGCTAATTCAGTCTTACATTTTCTAAGTTTTAGCAAACACACACTGTCATTTCTTGAATTGCACCTTCTTGGATTTTATATCATATGTTACAGTTGTAAGTTGAACTCAACTGACTCCTTGGCAGGAAACCCACAAGCAATTTTCTAAGAAACTACATGATCTAAGAAGTTATCATTCCAACGTACAAACCCTTTCAAGCAGGTCTTCTGGCATGACTGCCTTCAAGTGTCTAAATGCATTTTACATTTATCATAAACACAATAAATAAAGCTTAATTCTCGGCTCTTTTGCATGCATTATATACAAAAAACCACATTATTTGCAATGATCTGTAGTCATTGTTATAATATGTATTACTTTAAAAGAATCCAAGCATTTACAAAACTCTCTATCATAACATAATGGTGTCTACAAGCTATTACGATGCTTGAATAAAACAGATGAGCTTAATCTTACCACGAACAGTGAGTTTGGTCCCCTGGCCAAAGAATGCAGGCTGGTTGTTCACATTGAATGGCAGTAAGAGTAATACTTCCATTCAGCGCCTGCAGCTCCTTGATCCATCTACACTACACTTTAAACTCCTGGGTTCTTTAAAATACTTTACTAAAAACAAATTTGTCTACCATGCGCTTTTATCTGCTATAAAACTGAAGAACGAAATAGAAGCTGCACCATAAATGTGAACAGAACTCTAAAACGATGGACTGGTAGGCTTGAAGTGCTCCAATTAATTTAATCAACCCTTCTATTATCAAAAATGACATCAACAATTTGATAAATTTTCTAGTAAAGAAGTAAGAATATTGAACTGAGCTTTAAAGAACTGCCTTCAAGCGTAAATACAAAGAAAATGTGCAATAGAACTAAGGTAAACAATCTTCCACTTCCGAGCCTGAACAGTAAACACAATGAATCTGGGAACTCTTACCTAAAACAGTGAGTCTCGTGCCAGGACCAAACCCAGCCTTTTCACCATAGCACAGAGTTTAATCCCTCCACATCAACACTTTTATCTACATACTATACTGTATATTTGCTCACAAAATTCCCAGTTGCAACATATTCATTTCTCACAGAAGACTGCAAAAATTAGTGAATGTAATCACAAAAAAACTAATGTTGACAGGTACTTTTTTTTTTTTAAGAGTAGTGAATTTCTCACCTATTACTGTGAGTTTGGTGCCACCGCCAAAGTATGCTGGGTTGTTGTAGTTCACACTGATAACACGCTATAGAGAAAACCTGCACTACTCTAAAGCTGCACACCAGCAAGATTTTGATAGGCAATTAATTTGATGGTTAATTTTCATGAAAACTATTCTACTTGTAGCAATACAGGTAGAAGATATGTTTGCATTAGAGCTGTGACAGATTGTATTGTATCGCAGCATGTCAATTAAGTTAAAGATTTATCATTTGGAATTGCAAACCAATATGAAATAGTTACACAAGCCATTACAGATCACCAGAATTGTTAGCATATTGAACAGTGATTGCTATTAGTAATATAGTATTTCTTACCAAGGACTGTTAACTTGGTCCCTCCACCAAAGTAAGCTTGAAGGCTCCCAGAGGCACAGCATACACTAATAGCTCACTAATGAAGTCAACTAATGTTCCAAATAATTTATGCAAACTACTATTTGCCAACTGTTGTATTATTTTAGTGCATCATCATTCCATTGACATGTCTATAATGTCTATTCTTAGCAATTCCTCATCTATCCAAAATTAGACCAGGATTCTTTTAGTCTTATATTTTCAGCTATATAGACATTTACGCACATTGCATTAAAATCAATAAAAAAGCCAAGTAAATAATCCCTTTCAAGAAGCCATAGCAATGTTTAAAACACTGATTCAAACTTTCTCACCTCTTACTGTAAGTTTAGTTCCACTGCCTTCTTTGGCTTGCTTGATTGTAGCCAGTCACACTGACACTAAGCAACTAAAAAACCCTCACTCTTCGTGCAAAAAGAATACAGCTCTGATATTGCACAATACCACAATTCTTAGGTGCTTATAAGAAAATATTCTATAGATTTGTTTTTCCTTACCTAAAACAGTGAGTTTGGTGCCTGCTCCAAAATATGCTTGCAATCCGGAGCACAGAGTTTCAAGGCAGTATCTTTAACATCTACACTTAGCTTAGCATATTACAGAATTTTTTTTTTTTTTAATATGACATTTAAATTAAACAAGCCATGTAGTCCATGCACACCTAAAGCTGTATTAGATCAGGACATTTGTAGAGGGATTTATATATTTTTTTACCACAAATGACAAGTTGACATTAAACTGCCTAAGAACAACTACAATGCCTGAATAAAACAGATAAGCTTACCACGAACTGTGAGTTTGGTCCCCTGGCCAAAGTATGCAGGCTGAGTGTTCACACTGAACAGCAGTAAGATTAAAACAGCCTGCAGAACTTAGGCTTGAATCAATGCTAACATTGAACTCTTCACACTGTACTTTTAATTGCAAATTTTCCACAGAACCCCAACTATAATGTTTCTCATATCTATAGAATGCCAACTCAATATGAACTAAAACCACTTTATAATTATGATTTTAGTTCATCTTAAAAGAACTCTTCACATGTAGGACTTCTTACACACCTCACAAATATAATTAAACATTAAATCAGGCGAAAATCATATTTTCTCACCTCTAACTGTGAGTTTAGTTCCACTGCCAAAGTATGCAGGATCTGTAGTCGTCACACTGACACTGAGCTACTGAAAAACCTCGGCTCTTTTTGCGCAAAATGAATGTGAACTTTGTTGCAGCCCTGCTATTATATAACTGCAACATTTCTATGCTCTCAAGAACATATACTGTATAGATATAGATTTTTTCTTACCTAAAACAGTGAGTTTGGTGCCTGCTCCAAAATATGCTTGCGATGCAGAGCACAGAGTTTCATGGCTGTATCTATAATGTCTATGATCAGCTAAGAGAATTTCTCTCTATATTGCAGTGCTATTTACAATAGCAGACATTTATATTAAAACAAGCACAGTGTAAGCAGGCTTAGTTAAGTGAATCTATAGAGCAAGTTTATATTTCTTACCTAGAACAGTTAGTTTTGTTCCTTCACCAAAGTAAGCTGGATTGTTTCCGTAAGCACAACATGAACACTTATGAAAGAAACGGCTTGAATTGCATACTGTTTGATGTAGAACAATCTAGCCTGCTGTTTTTTTTTTTTTTTTAACATGATCCTTCAGGATTAGCCTGCTTTTCACACAATGCATTAAAGACCTCCAAAACTCATTGTTTATAATATTAAACAGTTGATTGCTATTGAGGAGTAAAATGATATTTCTTACCAAGAACTGTTAACTTGGTCCCTCCACCAAAGTAAGCTTCACGGTTGCACAGTGTACAAGTTCACTAATGAAATCATTCTTTAAGGAGGCCAGTTGTTCTTTATAGCAATATTTTTTTTCAGCAAATCTAACAGTACCTGTCCAAATATTGTTTTTTTAAACCTTTTTAAGACACAAAAGTAAACATAAACCATGCTTTTATAACAGTTTATGAAACTTTCTCACCTCTTACTGTAAGCTTAGTTCCACTTCCAAAGAAAGCAGGATAGTTGCCTGTCACACTGATACTAAGCTACTGAAAAACAGTCCTGAAGGACTGAAGAATTTTCAATGCCCTAAAAAGATTACCAACTATATACCATTCTTTCTTTACACAGACAACTAAAGATAAATACTAATGATATTAAGGAGTAATTACAATTGACTAATAACATGATATTTCTTACCAAGGACTGTTAACTTGGTTCCTCCACCAAAGTAAGCTTGATTGACACCAGAGGCACAGCATACAAGCTTACTAATGAAATCACCCAACCACCATGTGCCATATAGTCTATACAATCTATTGTTTCATTATTAGTTACTTATTTTTTATGCATCACTTGTACACGATGTGTATATTTTATAGTACATTTAGCAAATCTATAAAGGTCTCTCCTTAGAATCACACTTTAATGATATATGTAATAAAAATCAGCTCAAATGAGGGACAATTTCAACAAACATAATACATAGTCTCAATGAATTGTGATCATTTATATATCATAAATTTAAAACATATACGTATAATTAAGCTTTCTCACCTCTGACTGTCAGTTTAGTTCCATTGCCAAAGTAAGCAGGAAGGTTGCTTGTCACACTGACACTCAGCTACTGAAAAACTCCCTAAGGACTGAATATTTTTCTATGCCCTAAAAAGAATTCCCAACTATATAATCTTTCTTCTTTTCACAGATCAGCAAAGCTAAATGCTGATGATATTAAAGAGTAATTTCAATTGACTAGTAACATGATATTTCTTACCAAGGACTGTTAACTTGGTTCCTCCACCAAAGTAAGCTTGACTGGTCCCAGAGGCACAGCATACAAGCTCACTAATGAAATCACTCAACCAGCATGTGCCAAATAGTCCAAACCATATATACTCTGCCTATTGCATAATTATTTTTATGCATCTCATGTTTAGTCATGAGTATATTTTTATAGCAAGTTTATCAAATCTATGAAGTTCTCCTCAGAATAGCATTTCATTAAAAATTTTCTAAAAACATAAATGAGCAGCCTCTTTCAACAAACATAATAAATAATCTCAATGAAGTTTTTATCTGTTATATATTATTCTTAAAAAAATACATGCTTTCTCACCTCTGACGGTCAGTTTAGTTCCATTGCTAAAGTAAGCAGGAGAGGTGTTTGTCACACTGACACCCAGCTACTGAAAAACTCCTTAAGGACTGAATATTTTTCTATGCTCTAAGAAAGCTTACCAACTATACATTAGTCATTCTTTTCACAGTTCACATGTATTACATTATATCCAGATAACATGATATTTCTTACCAAGAACTATTAATTTGGTTCCTCCACCGAAATAAGCTTCTCTTCCACCAGAGACACAGCATGCAAACTCACTAATGAAATCACCCAACCATCATGTGCCAAATAGTCCGTACTATCTATCATCTGCTCATTGCTTCATTGTTTTTGTGTATCACATGTATATCATGTATATATTTTTATAGCAAGTTTATCAAATCAAATAAAGAAGGGTTTTTTCTCAGAATAACATTTCAATTAGAGATTTCTCAAAATGCAGCTCAAATGAACAACCTCTTTCACGAAACATGATGAAATTCCGTCTCAATGACATTTAACTCTTTATAATAATAATATATTATACTTTATAAACACATATAATTAAGATTTCTCACCTCTGACTGTCAGTTTAGTTCCACTGCCAAAGTAAGCAGGATAGGTGCCTGTCACACTGACACCCAGCTACTGAAAAACTCAATATTTTTCTATGCTCTATAAACCATTACCAACCATAAAATTCTTCCGTTTTTTCAGAGATCAGCAAAGCTAAATGCTGATCAAATTTAAGACTAATTGCAATTGATTAGTAACATGATATTTCTTACCAAGGACTGTTAACTTGGTTCCTCCACCAAAGTAAGCTGGATTGCCAGTAGTGACACACTGTACAAGCTTACTAATGAAATCACCCAACCAGCATTCTCCAAATAGTCTATCTCTTCCATCATCTGCCTATTGCTTAATTATTTTTGTGCATCACATGTATATCATGTGTACACATTTATAGCAAGTTTATCAAATCTATGAAGTTCTCCTCAGAATAGCATTTCAATGATAGATTTCTAACAATGCAGTCCACATGAACAAACTATTTAAAAAAACATAATAATTAATCTTAATGAAATTTAACCGCTTATATATCATGCTTCATAAAAACATATATAATTAAGCTTTCTCACCTCTGACTGTCAGTTTAGTTCCACTGCCAAAGTAAGCAGGATCGTAGTTATCACACTGACACTAAGCTACTGAAAAACCTTCACTTACCTATATAGTTTTATCAATTTTAATCAATAATATCAATAATATTAGTATACACTGTGTCAAATGAATATATAATACTGTAGTAGAATTTTAACATTATTAACAAAAGATAACAATATTACCAGCACAAAACCCATTTATAATTGTGAATCTAAGAAGATTTTGTTCAAATGTCTTTAAGTCTCCTAAGTAAAGTTTAATCAAATTTTCTCACCTCTTACTGTGAGTTTAGTTCCATTGCCAAAGACTGCAGGATTGTAGTTGGTCACATCGACACTAAGCTATTTAAAAACCTCCACTCTTTGTGCAAAATGAATGTGACCCTATATGTAGCCTTGCTGTTATACAATGAGTACACAAAATAGACTTTTTACTGGATTTTTCTTACCTAAAACGGTGAGTTTGGTGCCTGCTCCAAAATAAGCTTCCGAATATGAGCACAGTTTCAGGGCTCTATCTTAAATGTCTACACCTTATCTTAGAGAATTCCTGCCTGCTTTTTCTTCCTCCATAAGAATGGCTAGAAATATTTCAAACAAAATATAAGCAATACTTACCAAGGACTGTCAATTTTGTGCCGTTGCCGAAATAGGCTTCATAATTGGCACAGCATTTGGTTGTCATATCAAAATGTAAGTCTTGATACATGCTCTAATGGCTATTTATATAATTACAGTTATGGACACAAATAGACAAAACCTTCATACTGCTGTTTGCTTAGTAGAGTTTTTGTATTGTTTCAGTCACATAGTTTCAAGACAAAGCAGTTTCTTACCTAAAACTGTCAGCTTTGTTCCATTTCCAAAGTATGCTGGATCATTGAAGTTCACAGTCTGATTGCATTAACTAATTTCCCAGATCTCTCTAATGCTAATTGAGTCAACCTGACACAATCAAATTTTTCATATATAGTAGCCTTGACCCTAAATAAAAACTGACTGCTACGATTTTTAAAACCCAAAGTTTCTTACCTAAGACTGTGAGTTTTGTTCCATCTCCAAAGTATGCTTGATCCCGGTTATCACAGTATGATTGTATGAACAAATTTTTCAGATCACTCTAATGCTAATTGTCTGTATATTTGCCTCTAGTTTTTACATAATAAAAAACATGTCCTGGGTTTTGCTAATGCTGAATGGAAAAGTTATCTAGATTTAGAAAAACTTGCTCGAAATTTAGACAGGAACCGTTTTAACTTAAAGAACTGATCTCCAAGCATTAAGTCAAAGCAATGATTTTGTGCGCTGCCTAATGGATGAACTCTTCAAATTTCCAATTAGCAACACAATTTTATAATTTTACACTGACCATAATTACAAGATCAAAAATGTTCTTACCTAAAACGGTTAATTTTGTTCCAGCTCCAAAGTATGCTTGATAACCGCTGTCACAGTATGTTTGTGTGAACTAATTTCCCAGATCTCTCAAATACTAATACTGTGAACCTAGCATAACAAAATTTCTCATACATTTACATTGCATCTGAGGGTTTATAACCTTGGGAAGAAAAAGTACCTTGAGTTCTCCAATGGCTGAGTTAAACAGCAATATATATGTTGAAAATGACCTAGACTTGAACCCCTGGCACAAAACAGGTCTCAAATCATTTATTTAAATCCTAACATCTGGATATACTTCAGAATTTTCACTACCAGTAAAATAAACTTAGCATGGATCAAAATGTCAAGAATAAAACTTTCTTACCTAATACAGTGAGTTTTGTTCCAGCTCCAAAGTATGCTGGATTGGCATTGGCACAGTATACTTGTTCAAACAAATTTCTTAGACCTTTCTAAATCAATTTTTTCCTCAACTCTCTAAATTTATATGACTATGTAATTTTTCCTTGGTGCTGCTATGGCTAAGTGAAATGTAAATTACACAGAGAATGTTACTGGTTTGATAGGAGCCATTGACACTTCAAGAAACAATATGTATCCATTAAGTCAAAGTAAAGCCATGTTCTTCACTACCTAATGCATGAGCACTTCAGATTTTCTATTATTTAAACATCGGTGATGATTTCAGGACCAAAACTTTCTTACCTAAAACTGTGAGTTTTGTTCCAGCTCCAAAGTATGCTTGATAGGCGTTGGCACAGTACACTTGTGCAAACTAATTTCTTAGCATTATCTAATTTTAGTTTCAATGACCTGGTATAATTGCATTTATAAACCTCCTTAGGGCTGATGTGGCTCAACAAAAATGCATTTTAGATTTACAAACTCATAAACATAGACTTAAACAATCTAGTCACAAGCTACATGTTAAGATTGAATCTAGTGGACTTACCTAAAACGGTCAGTTTTGTTCCATCTCCAAAATATGCTTGAGTGCCAGTGTCACATTGTAAAGCCGTGCTTCAAAATATGCATCAAGTCCATGTAGTATTCCATAATAACAGATAAAAACACGAAACACGGCATATCCAAAATGATTTCCAATTTAAAAGCACTTTGGTGCACAGTTTCAAGTGATGTGTCAATACAAAAATTATGAAGCGCCGGGATGCAACAATATTGTGCATTTCCATAATGGGAAAAAAATAATAAAATCATCAAAAATGAGTAGAAAAAGGAGGTTGCATATTGAAAAAGGACATGTTGAGTCTTGAAGTTTAAATTAATGTGACATAATCCACAAGTTCTAGTTCTCGGATCTACTGACACTAACAGTAAATGCAGGGAGGTTTTTGTACGGCGGGTCTATGGAAATGTATCATGGTGGCCCCCTGTCCCCACGGTGTAAAAGCATTAGACAAAAACAAAATTGTGCATTCTGTCTCTCACCCCTACCCCTCCCTCACCTCACTTTATCTTTATTTCTCATCGGACGCGTTGCACACTATTATAAATTTGTCAGGTGTTTTAGCAGGCAGTGTAATCTAAACTGAATGTTGCTATTTCTGTGAGTACCAAGAAATCGAGCAGGTGCATTGTATAAAAAAAAAATCTTCCTGTGTCATAACCCCACCCACAACCTCCTGTAACTGTATCAATGTATGACTGATTTCAGGATCTGCTGCCTTCACTGTAACTACACCAGGAGATGGAGACACAGAAGCCTTACATTACAAAGATTCATTTACTTATTGATTCTGAAAAAGCCCTGAAATACTTTTGATGCACTGTGGCTTGTACAAGTATTCACTCCCCTTGGACCTTTTCACATTTTGTAGCATAACAACATGGAACTCATATGCACATAATTGGAAGTGTTTTTTACTATTTATGACTGATAATCATGAACATGCCTGCCATGCTGGGTCTGGGACAAAATAGTGCAATAAGTGCAATACTCAACATTGCTTTAAGAACTTTGCCTTTTAATTAAATAGGGGTAATATTATACTTGATGAACTGCAAAAGTTGAGTATGTTTATATTTTTGAGCATTATTTTTTAATCAAACAGATTTTTGTTCATACAGCCTTATTCTGCATATCAATGGAAAAACGAAACCCTCCTGGATCACCTCGCCCCTGTCACTGAAATTCCAACCAATAACAAGAACAAAGACAAAAGCGAAAGTATTCACCCTCTTGCTGTGAAGGACAAGTTACCATCAGAAGTCACATAATTAGTTGAACGGAGTTCACAGGAGCGCAATCAATTTTAAAATACAGTCTCAAAATTAATAAACCTGCTCCCAGTGGCATGTGGAATGAGCATGCAAGGAATGCACTATGGGTTGGAGATGTGTGTTGTAAAGGGTAGGTGGTTCAGTGTAAAAAATACAATTGAAATGTAATCATCATGTAATCATTAGCAAAAATTTATATAAAAAACACAGTTGTGTATCAATAACTTTTTTAGGTGATGTAGTTGTGCCTTGTTAAACCCCTCCCCCCCACCCCTCATTAATCCCCTCCTTCCTGTCCTATAGAGTCCCCTGCCTCACTCTGCCATCAGAGACTCTGAATATTGGATTATGTCATGATCATGATCATGTTATTATATTGGAAAGCCCCAAAGTTTGTTAGAGACCATAGCTAAACAATCAGAAGCATGAAGACCCAATTGCTATTAAAACAAAGTCCAGGACAAAGGTCTTGAAAAGGATCAGTTACGGTTTGCCAAAACAGATTCGTTTCTCAGTTAAGCACTATTGGGGACTTAAATTTTATGCAGAGAAAGTTTCTCATATTCTGAGGTGGTTTACACTGGGTGATTTTCTTGGCAGTCCCTTCAGATTATTAAAATCACTTGTGTTTAGATTACAGCTCCACAGTTTCCAGATTTTCCTTGAATCAAAATGTCTGAGAAGGCGATTTTCTGTAGTGTCAATGCTGCCACTTTTAAACACAAGCACTTGCATCAATAATCATTGATATATCTTATAAACTTAAATCTTAAACTTACCAAACCAACTAATGAAGGTAATGCTTTATATTAATGTGACCTTAACTGACATTGTTGTTTAAACTGACTGACACATTGTTTAACATGGTCATTCTATAAACTGCAGCATTAATGCAGAATGAGTAACACTGAGATTGTAACATTCATATGAATTGATTTTTCTTAATAATAATAAGTTGAGTAAAATCATCAATGTTTCCGCTATGGTGTTCATATCACCAGTGAAAATCTTTTTCAAAATCTACAATAAGTTGAATTTTACAGTTAAACAATAAAATTCAAAACTGAGGCTGAAAAGCAAGTTCAAATATTTATAATTTGTAATGAAATTTTTTAGTCATGCATTGAATAAACATTACCAAATGCTAATAATGATATTTTAAATTTAATTTAATTTTAAAATTTTAATATGTTAATACTTAACTATTATGATTACTAATTTATATATCACTCAATTGACTGTTAACAGATATACACTTCATTATTTATGGATGGATCAAGGATAAGTGCATGTATAATTATCCAATCCAATTTAAAAACATTTGTTTTAGGACTATAAAATACTATCAGTGGTGTTTTTACTCTAAGTGTGAGATTGCGGTCTGACAAATAGAAAGAAAACACAACAAGGTTCATTTTTATAACTTTGCATTATTTCTTAACCCCATGTATACTTTATATAACATCATAATCACAAGTAACAGCAATTTTCTAATTGCAAATATCTGAATATTTCAATAATATAATTTTTTTATGCTTTGATTTAATAGTCTTTAAACACTATAGTAAGTTTAGAACATGTGATTCAGTTGGCTTATGTATTTCTCTACTGTATTTTTCAGTAAATGTTGTTTATATTCTCATTTCATCCTGCAGAGGTCAGCATATGATCTATAATCCACTTTATGGCACTAATTACATCAGCTCTCTCTTTGTAACCACAAAGACATCTTAGTATAACCTCACTTAGGAACTTTATAGACATCAGATATACACACAAGACTTCATTAATGATGTTGATTATATTTCTGGTAGTTACAAGATATTTATTTCTTCCAGGCTGTGCTGTAAATGGAATGAGGAAAATGAATTTAGAAAATAAACAGCTTTAATTACGTCCTTCCGCTGCACGCTTGACTCTTGAGTGACGTGAATGCTGAGGTTATTGCTCAAGGGTGTAACTCAGCCAAAACACTGTGCTACTAGATGCACAGAAGTACACAGCTGAATCGTTCACTTCTAGTCCCTTTAGCTGTAGGGTCGTGTGTTCAACCTCAGGACGGCTCATAGTGTATTTACTCTTGTCGTATGGTTCCACTGTTTGAGCCATATCTTTCCCAAGAGACATAGTGATCATGTCCATTTCACCCAGACTTCTCTGCCTGTACCAGTACATGTAGTAATGAGTGCTGCTATCATGTTGACATCCAATTTCCACTGATTCACCAGCTTTCTTCATAAGTAAGGTTGGATTTTGAATAATGCTTACTCCGTGTAACGATTCTGAAAAAGAAAATAACACTTCTTACTTAAAATGTCATGTTACATCCACCTATATCATGATTTATTCATTAATTAAGTAACCTCTTTATTAATTAATTCATGAGTATCATACTCGTAATGAACAGCAAGGCAAGCCCAATGTACAACAGCCCCATGATATACAGAAGGAAACCATTAGCCTGGCTGTTTCTTTACTTTACATTCTCTTTTTATCAGTTCTCATCAGCAAGAGGAAATGACATCACTAATCTGTTGAAACAAACAGCAGACTTAGATCTTCATTCATAATCAGTCATAAATTATCTACCATATATATATATATATATATATACAAAGTGTATGTAGTATATGTAAGTGGGGTTTATGCTGTTTTAAATGCAACAGCAAATTTGAATTATTTGATCTATTATTAATAAAATTATTAATTGCTTTATTGGTTACTGCTCAATAAAATAATAAATTTGATCAAAATGTTTTTAAGAGCTTTTTGCACTTAACACACACACAGACACACACATACATATGCTCCATATTTACTCTGACCACACAAACATACAGTCAGCGTCCACTTTAATAGGAACACCTGCACCCGCTGATTCATGCAAATTTCTGATCGGCCAATAAGTTAGCTGCAATGCAATACATAAAATCTTTGATATGAACTTGTTTTTATTTTAAATGCAACAATTACAGATTTACATTACATTACAGAAAATGAATGTCAGAAGTAAATTATAAAAAAGTAAAATAAACAGAATGTCACAAGGATGTCAGAAGTAAATTTTAAAGAAATCCAAATGCATACCATGTCCTTTCAGGGGGTCTGTAATAACTACATACAATTTGAAAAAGAAAACATAGTGCAATATTAATAATGCTAAAATAATGATAATAAGGATTAACAATTTGCAGGTTCATAAAATTTACTCGGAAAATGTGCTCGGTATTCGATTCATTATGAGAAGTAGAATATTACATTAAACATTAAATAGCAAATTTCAAATCAAAAAGCCTCAAAAATGTAGAGACAAAGCCAACAATAGCTGTGGCTAAAATAGCTTTTTCAAAATTTTGCTATTCATTTGTGTGACATACATGTGAAATCTATAAATGATCTTCTCTGGCTTTTTTGTGCGACATGTTCATGGTAGGTCATGTGTTGGCTGTGATGCAGCTTACTGAGGATTTTAAGAGTTGGAAGTTGAGACAGGAGCAGATAGAGACATGACATTTAGATGTGACATGGAATTCTCTATTAAAATGTCTTTACAAATCCAAATGTTTTTCAGAACAATAAAACCCCTAACAAAGAAGAATCACAAACATCAGGTGAGTGTTTTTGTAAGGCTGAAGCCAACTTTTGCGTCACTGTGTCTGGCAGCACAGTAATAAATGCCATTGTCCTGCAGTGTCAGGTCTGAAATGTGCAAGCTGAACTTATTCTCGGCCTTTACCAGGGCAACATTCATTTTCTCGGTGGCCTGTTCGTACTCCATCATAAGGAACTGTACAGGTGCACTGTAATAAGCTTGCTTGTACCACTGCATAGTGTAGCTGCTCATGCTAAACCTTGCTTCTATAGTACAGTGAAAGGACATGGTACTCCCAGCAATAGCCATCACTGAGGATTTTTCCTGGAGCACTTGTACAGTTGAAGTTTGACCTATGCAAAAAAATAAAAAAAAATTGTGTGAATAAATAAATAAGTGTGAACTTTATTTAACAATAAAAAGTCCCAGATATTTTTTTAACCACCTGTGCACAGCTTGAAATACAAATCATAATATTAGTCTACAATTGCCAATTTCAATTCTATTTTCCACTTAAGCAGTCTAACAAAATACAATATAAAAAAATAATCAAAAACGCACGAGTGCCTAGGAGCAGCAAGACCAGCACACCCAGTGAGAACATTTTCATCAGCTCTTCACGCCTTTTTTCTCAGAAGATCCTTTTTAGTACAGTGAGAAATAAGAAGGCACAGATTCAGTCACTGCATGGATGGAGAGGAGGCGGCTTACACGTGATACTGATCTAACTCTGTGTTCATGCTTCACTGTGAAAGAGTATTCATCAATGGCTTTTTATGCTGTGTATTCAACTTCATAACCCAATGCCATTTATCAGAGAATGTGCCAATGGCCATCTTTAGTGTACTGTTCAGTGAATGTGTTTCACTTCTTTAATTATCATAGAAAATGCAAATCCAAAACTGATTAATGTGAAGGCACTTTAAAACCCTTTAACCCCTGTTGCACACATTTTTAGGCCCATAAATTGTGTTTTGTCTAGGGAAAAATGTTGTTTTTTGCTTGTAGTTAAGCTTTTTCCCCTTAAGTGCATAATTCTTTTGTGGGAGTTGCTAATTTTTTAGCATGAATGTGAGAAATGCTAACTGATGCGCAACTGGATCCAATGGTGCCGCCTCTAGTAGTTAAAGGGTTAATCTGAAGACATGAGGTATGGGCTTTATATAAAACTAAACCGCATTGGAATGGCGCTTATTAATAGTTTTAATGCAAATCTATCACCAACACTTGTCAATTCTATGCTTCTATATGATGCAGATAATGCAAATGCACTAATAGGTAAAATGACAGAGTGGAAACTTATTAAACATTGATCAAGGCTTTGTGAATCAGTAAAAAACTAAAAAAATTGTAAAAAAGCAAACAACAACGAAAAAACCCCCTCATACGGTGTCATATGGAAAACAGAAATTTAAGGGTAAGAAATTACATATACAACAGTCTTCATCAGTCAGCCTACAATATATGACCAAAAGTTTGTGGGCACCTGACCATCAATCCCCTTAAGTGATTCTTCTCCAAACTGTTGCCACAAAACTGGAAGCACACAATTGTATAGAATGCCTTTTCCCTTCAGAGGTCCAAATCTGTTCCAGCATGACAATGCCACTGTGCACAAAACAAGCTCCATGAACACATGGTTTGCCAAGGTTGGAGTGCAAGAACTCAAGTGTCCTGCACAGAGCCCTGACCTCAACTTTACTGACCTCTGGGATTAACTGAAACACTGAATACCAGACCTCTTTGCCCCTCATGACCTCACTAAAGATCCTAACTCTGGAATAGGATGTTCAAAAAGCACATGTGTGATCGTCAGGTGTCCAAAAACTACATATAGTGTATAATGATACAATATAAATGTATAAAAGTATATAATGATACTTTTTTGAGACCTGTAGCAGGCATCAAATTTGAAATGTGCTCATTTTGTGTATAAAATTTCTCAGTTTAAACATTTGTTATGTTATCTATGTTCTGTTGTGAATAAAATATTGGCTCATGTGATTTGAGAGTCTTTTAGTTTTCATTTTATTGAAATTTAAAGAACGTCCCAACGTTTCTGGAATTCGGTTTGTAATTGAGGTGCCCTTTTGTTTCTCTTTTAAATAATAAGCTCATAACTCTCTCTAAATACATAAATCGTACCTATATATTACACAAATCATACCACATTATTATGCTTATGAATGTATTATGAAGGCACAATGTAGGTACTCTTCAAATAAGGCATAACATTAAATTTGTAGTATTTAATTGTAAGCTTTTTAAAAATGAAAGTGTGATGATAATAAGAGCAAGACAAGATCAAGTCTGCAATCCTTTTGATATAGTGACATTTTCAAAATAGAGTAATATTTGGCCATGTGACTGATTTGTTTTAAATGTGTCCTGTATGTGCTTTTTATAGAAAGCAAATATCCTCAGGATCAGAGCTCCCCCTGTTGGTAAGAAACAGACAACACCAAATTATACTTTACAAAAGGTTTTTTTTAACTTAAATACACTGATAGCTGTAATATTAAAGATACATATGCAAAGTAGATTACATTAAAATGCAAAAAGTCTGAAAATAGCATCAGCAGAGGCAATAGACAGTTTAGGATTAAATGTTTAGAGTATGAGCAGAGACAACATAACCAAGGAAAAGGTTCCAAAATAGCTAATAAAACTATTGTAGATGCTTTAATAATCATCAGAGGAGCTCATTGTCACCATTTCCATATGAAACACCAGATGGTAATGTAAAACCTCATCATATTAAAAAAAAAACCTCAGGTTGAAACAGATGCTGCATTAGGCTTGGGTGTATTTGAGGTTTTAGTAAACTGTTTGTGTGAATTTGCAGCACTGTGCTGACTGGCTGCACAGTAATAAACAGCAGAGTCTGAATGGAGGAGTTTAGAGACGGTCAGACTTCCTTCAGTTGTGCTAGTTCTGCTCAGTTTGAATCGATCATTAAATCCATCCTCGTAATTTGGTTTTCCTGTAGCAGTATATGTATATCCAATCAGTGCCATGGCACTGCTGCTGTTTTGCACATACCATAACATTGTCTCTAAGTTATTGTTATCATGTTTGCACTGTATTGTTACGTTGTCTGTTTTGTTGACTAGAAGCGAGGAGATCTGTTGAAATTGTACACAGTTTGCCGTCCCTGTTAAAAAAAGAAAGAAAATATTTCTCAAGCTTGTTAATTTAATTCCAAATCATGTAATGTATGTTTAATATGTCTTACCAAATAACAAAATACACAACACAAGCAGCACATGAGCACTGTCCATCTTTCTGTTACACAGCATGAGTGAGTCTGACGTGTTTCGCAGCATTCAAATTGCCTTTATAATATCTTGGGGCGGGGTGTGTTAACTTTCACACAAATTAACCATTAAACTCTCTAAAAACAATTAAAACAAACTTTGTGACTCTCTTATTAATGATATGTTTCTGGCAATTATTATCTTTTAGATTATATTTTCTCACTTGCACATTTACTGGACCATTAATGTTTTCTGAATGTAAGACTGTGACACCTCGGCAACAAGACGTGAATCAATTTTTACAGGTGAACTCTTCACAATCACAATATGCTGGAGTTACACTGGTTATGTTTTTAACTAATATTAGTAGTTCTTTTTGGTAGATGGTTTGAATTTAGATAAGATTTTGTGGATTTGTTATTGGGAATCATTATTTTTGTGGGTTCCGCATGCAACGTGGCAATGGCACAATGATAGCTTAAAAAAGTTTGAGGTCATGTCTGTCATTTTAGCTTTAGCTTGATCAATTAAAAAATCCTCTGTATGAAACTTGTGTTTTAACATGATTCGCGTTTAATATTGTTATTATTGACCTCTCTGTTATGTAAGATTTTTCCAGATTTATTACTGTGCTGTTATTAGAGTGATTTAAATGTTAGAACAATCTGAAGTGTGATTTATTGCAGTACATTTGCAGCAAACAGTAGTGCTGGGGATATGACCACCTATAACCACCAAGTCAAGACCAAGACCTTAAAGGGTCAAGACCAAGACTCTGGGATTTCGAGTTGAGACCTAAAAATAAACATCTGTTTTCAAGACCTTGGATTTATTTACATTTATATACCATCATTAAAAGTTATATTTCTGTAGGGGAGATTCCGCAATTCCGAGATTCCTGTTGCCAATGGGGCAGTTTGACACACTCTAAATCTCCAGCTTCCTACAGGGAGTTGAAACTAAATTGTAACATATAATGTCTACCTTCATTATATGGACTCCTGTATTCGGTAAACATATATATTGTAAAATTTATATGCTATAAAAGTATTTCTAACTCATGAAACTCATTAATAGTTTGGAAAAAAACACTGGAATTAAAAGACTCAAATCTGATCCAGCATGACAATGTCCCTGTGCACAAAGTGAGCTCCATGAAGACATGGTTTGCCAAAGTTAGAGTGGAAGAGGTTGTTAAGGTTGTGCACACAGCCCTGAACTCAACTCCACTGGGAAGAACTGGACTGCTGACTGCACCCCAGACCTCGTCACCCAGTATCAGTGCCTGACCTCACTAATGCTCTTCTGACTGAATGAGCACAAATCCCAACAGCCACACTTGAAAATCTAGTGGAAAGCCTTCCCAGAAAAGTGGAGAATATAACTTTGTGATAAGCTTGCTAAAAAATGCCTTATCAAAAAACAAAACACAGAGTCCACAAGTACCATACATCCTTCTGATGTCCAGCCTGAGTCTGACTCATCTTTAAGCATTTACTATAGATGAACTGCTTTGCACTATTAGAGGTGGGTGGGGTTGATGACGTGATGACTTTCTGCATTTAAATCAGGAAGTCTTCAAAAATAACAAAAGTCAAATTTTGGACATCCCCGAATTATTGTAATTTTACAATAGTCAAATTTCTGGCAAGTTTACATAAAATAATTTTTATTCCTATCTGTATTTGTATCTTTAGGACACAATATCTCTTCATTCTGCATAATATATTTGTATTGGTTTACTCCCCCACTCTAGACAGATCCTTAAATATTTGGACACCGATAAAGTGCAGATGTTCCACTTTAATTTGAGGTATTAACAGCTAAAATGCTGTTGCAATTTTGCCGCACTTTTTATATGTGGTCCTCCACTTTTTACAGGACCAAGAGTACTCAGACACACTAACCTAGTTATAAATTAAAAGATTTTTAAATTCTTGGGTACATATCCTTCAGAGTCAATGACTAGGTGAAGTCTCTAACGAATAGACATCACCATCCACTGGGTTTCTTCCCTGGTGTCACTCTGCCAGGTCTTTACTGTGACTATTTGGTCCCTGCTTGTTCTTGGTGTGTTTTCTTTCAATAAATGCATGTTCAAATGGATTCAAGTTAGGGGACTGACTTGGTCATTGCAGCCCACGTATTTGCCTTAAAAAAATCCTGGGCTGCTTTTAAGGTATACTTTGGCCCATTGTTCATCTGCATAGTGAATTTTTTTTGTCATCTACCACAATTGTTTTTTGTGGTCACTCAGGCCCTCACTGCCAGACTCTGTAATAGTTTCTTCCCCTAAGCCATCAGACTCGTGAACACTCAGGGACTGGACTGACACACACACACACACACACACACACACACACACACAAATTTACACTCATCTACCTCTACAAGTCTGAAGATTTTGCACCTCTATAATTTTGCACATCTACCTCTACCATTTTGCACATTATATTTGGATTAGCGCTGCACTGTCTTGTCTCGTGATGTCCTCACTGTCTTGTGACAGTGTTTTTGTCTTGTCTCATAATGTCTGCACTGTTTGCAGTGTTTGCACATTTGCACACTTTGCACTTTATGTTGTTTTTGCCATGTTTGCACATGTTTGCACACGTGCACTTTATGTTGTCTTCTGTTGCACATGTGCACCTTTTTTACTTCTGTGTTGTCTTGTATGTTTCACCTATAAACGTTGTTTATAGGTCTCATTGTCTCGTTTCACTATACACTGTATATGGTTGAAATGACAATAAAAGCCACTTGAACTTGAACTTTTGTGTTCCTGTGCTCACCAGTGCATACTTTCTTTTTAAGAATGTTCCAGAGTTGATTTGTCCAAAAAAATCAGCTTAATGATGGCTTCTTCACTGGCAATGACAGCTCTTTGCACTTGGATTACAAATTCAAATGCCATATTAGAAATAATCTCTAGAGCTTTCATCTCCTTACATAAGGAAATTAATAAGGGAATAACACATTTGGCCATGGAACAGTTGAGCAGCCAATTTTCCAATTACTTTTGGTTCCCCCAAAGAGATAATTGAAATCTCTGATAGCTGGTTTAGCTGTGCAGATACTGGAACATTGTACTATGCAATTCCTGTTGAATATCAGTATATCACAAATAAAACCACTTGAAAAAAGGCACAATTAACTATTTTTAAAGAAAAAATATGATAAAGTAATGATCAGCTTAGAAATAAATCCATAGGTGTTTATTTCTGAACAAATGGTAATAACTGTTAAGATCATCAGTTGCTTCATTTGTATAAAAACTCAAATAATGATAGTAGAGTTAAGTTGCCATATCTGTATAAATACCAGAAAGTAATTTAAAACCTCATCAGATAACAAACCTCTGGTGTGTGTGATGTTTTAGTAAGGCTGTTGTGTAAGTGTGCAGCACTGTGTTCTCTTGCTGCACAGTAATAAACAGCAGAGTCTGACTGGTGGAGATTAGAGATGGTCAGACTTCCTTTAAGTGTGCCGTTTCTGCTCTGTTTGAACCGATCTTGAAATCCATCCTCGTAAGTGGGTTGACTTGTCGCTCCAGCAGTATATCCAATTAGTGCCATAAATGTGTGACTCTTTTGCTGATACCATAGCATTACTCGAATGGTGCTAGCATCATGGCTACAACTTACTGTAACGTCTCCTGTTTCATTGGCTAGGATGAATGATGTCTGTTGTAATGTCACACTGACTGCCCTTCCTGTTAAAGCAAAAAAAAAAAGAAATGGTTATAATATAGTTTTACTATACTCTAATAAAGTCAGTGTGAGTGGGTCTTTAATTCAGTTATTTGGTCAACTATATATATATGTGGGGTGTGTGTGTGTTTTAAATGTCCTACCGAAAAACAAAACAAAGACAACACATGGTCCACAAGTGTCATACATCCTTCTGATGTCCAGCCTGGGGGAGTCTGACGCTTTTTGACTTGTAGAGCTGCATGTGGTGTGATGATGTGATGAGCTTCTATATTTAAACCAGGAAGTCCTCAAAAAGCAACAAAAGTCAAAATGTTTTAGATCACTGAATAATTCTGAATACTGAATACATTATATGTATAGATACAGATAGATATAGATTTACAATAGTTATTTATGTATTTTCTTATAGTAATCGTTTAGCAGTTAAACGTAGCTTCAAGAACATTGTTCACTGTGGAAATGAGAGACAGAGAGAGGCAGAGAGAATTTCACTATTTTGATTAAGAAACATCTCCCCCTATTGACCAAAAATTGACAGCTTTTACTTACATAGACATCAAGACAAAATTTATTTAAAGTTGACTTCTTTTTCTTCTACTTTTTTTTTCTTTCTTTTTTTTAGGTTCTTGCCCTTATGGGCCGCCAACAAAAGCTGTCAACAAAAACCAAGAAAGCAGCAGAGAAGCAGTGAATATTATGATGCCGGAGAGTGAAGGCCCAGTGTGTAGTACAGGCAGGCTTGGGGAGTAACGGAGCACATGGAACAGCGTTACGTAATTAGGATACAAAAAAGGTAACTGTATTCCGTTATAGTTACAGGGAAAAAGATGTACTCAGATTACTGATACATTTAGTAGAAATTTACAGGATTACAATTTTAATATGTACTAGAGCTGCAACAACTAGTCAGCCAAATCAATAGAATTCGATAATAAAAATAATTATAATATGAAACACACTGTGCATGTGCAACATCACTTCATGAAAAAAAACTTTTGAGTGAAATGGTGGAGCAGAAACATCAGTGTGACTTTCACTATGGTATGACGCTCTTTACAGTTCATTACACTGCTGGCCTCATGACATAATGTGTACATAACCAAAACATAATTCGTTTGGGGGTAATGTGAAGAAAAGCATGATGCTCCTGGTTGAATTGCTCAGCTTTGTTATATTTTTCAAACAGCAACTAGCGAAGCTATTTGAATTAATTGGTTTAAAATAAACAGTTAAAGTACTTTTGGCAATATAGTGTATGTCAATTTTTACTTACAAGGTCACAGTCAGATATGAAACTTTTGAGACAAAGAAATATTATGTTATTGTGAACTTGTAGTGCTTGAAAGATGCATTTGCAGCATTCACCCATTCATCCTACAAAATGTCAGCAGATAAAAAACATTGTTCCTGATTTATCAAATGCCAAAGGATCCTGTGGAAGAGCTGCGGCATCATGAACCGCATGCAAGAAGACTGCTACTTCTTCTACAACTCTACATGCACCAAGGTAGTGTAGCTTTTTTTAATATACACATTTTCCGATGTCATATTAAACCCTATGGATTAAGAATGGGATGTCACTTAAATTCATATGCATGTAAATGCATGTGAGTGAATACTTTAGGCAATATAGTGTAATTGGACTATAGTAAAATATTAAAGCTTTAAAGGTAATCATCATCCACCTTTCTAGGTAAAAGATATGCACTAAAGGTACAAAAGATGTCGACACAAAGATGTCACTTCGGTTGGTTATCCAGTGACATCCAGTACAATATTAGCATTACATTTTCCAAGAATGTAATTTATTCTTCAATCTTTAAAGCAGTCAGGTATCGTCGCACTAATAACACACTTCACTGTGTCATACAGAAAAATTGCAGAGCAATCCCATGCCACAGGGAAAACCAGCCAGTCAAGTCTCAGGCGCTACGTGTCATCAGACGGCATGCTGTCCTTCAGGACAAGGGTAAAATCCAAGTGAAGATTATCTAAATATCAGTGTTTTTCAAAGCCCTAAATGCCCTGTATGAACTCCATGAATGTTTGTTTGTAGGTCAGTTTCCTAACATGCAGAAGAAAGCACCAGGTGCCTCCCTGAGGAAACTACAACGCACCAGGACAGGTAGTGATTCTTGTATCTGATAGTAAAAAAGCAAGTAAAGGAATTTAATCAGTAGCAGATTTAGTAGAAATGTAGGAGAAAGCAAGGAAAAGAATTCCATCAGAAGCATTTGAATGTAATGTGCTGGCCTGCATGACTAAAAAAATCTTAGACGAGAAAGCAGACTCATTTGCAGGTATTCCCACAAAATGTTTTGGAAGCCTTCTGCGTCAAAGCTAAACTGCGACCCTTCACCCAGACAAGCTCAGAATCTGTCCTGGGTACAGAATTTGAGCCCAGTGTCAAAGCACCCTTAGTAATCTGCACTGCGTTCTCAATATTGCATTTGTGTCCTGCTTTACAGAGTCTCCTGCTTCTGAGGCTTGTATTGAAAATCTACCACCTTCTGACGTGAAGCCTTCCCAGAAGAAGAAATACTCATGGAGTATCTTCTCAGCGGCTGTTGAGAAACCCGACAGCAAACATGCTAAGGTGTAAAATTGAGCTCTACTACATCTTTATCCTTGAGAGATGATGTCACTGATTTTCTGATTCCTGTTATATTCACCTAAAGAGATCAAACGAATGAAAACAGTTAAAGCTGAATAGATAAAGTCTTAGGCTGAGATTTCTATTAATTAATTTACTAAAAGAAGAGGACATCATTCAGGTTCTACTTACACAAAAGGCTTTATGTGTGAGCTTTTAAATAGTGTATGTTCCTATTGGTTCAAGATGTATTTTAGATTGGTGCTATATAGAATTGCATTGTCTCAAAGCCACTTTCAGAGCATCAACTAGAGCTGTAGTTAAATCTGCCAATAGACATCATCACAAAGCAGCTTGACGTAGACTATGTATGAGCCTAACATTTTGCAGGCGCTATGCCAATCTTTAAGATAGTCATGTGTTATGTCACTAACGGCACATTGTAACTGTGCCACACAAGAAAACCCAGGCAGTTCCCCAAAACAAGATTCCGAGGTGAAGACTCAGAGGCCACGAATCACCAGACGACATCTGTTTTCCCTGGGCAAAAGTAAAGATCCAAGTGAAGATTAGCTAAATGTAAGTGTTTTTCAAAGCTCTAAATGCCTTGTATGAACTTCAAGTATGTTTTTTTGTAGGTGAGCTTTCACAAGTGCAGGAAGAAGCATCAGGAGCCTCCCTGATTAAACTACAGATCACCAAGTGATTCTTGCTTCTCATATTAAAAATGAAAAAGAAAGAAGAAATTCAGTAGTAGAAGCAGTAGAAATGTAGAAGAAAGTAGCTAATTCTATTAGCAACATTTGAAAAACTCATGCCGGCCTGCATGTCTAAAACTCTTAGATGAGAAAGGCCACTCATTTGCAGACATTCCCACACAATGACATGTCATGTTTTGGAAATCTTCTTTGTCTAAGCTAACCTGTACTCACAATGTTGCATTTGTGAGCTTTACAGTCTTCCGCTTCTGAGACACTGCATGAAATTCCACCACCTGCGGATGTGAAGCCAGGCCAGAGGAGAGAAAGCTCAGGGAGTGTTGGCTCGGCTGATGCTGAGGAACCTCCCTGTGAACGTGTTGAGGTGAACCCTTGCGCTCTACTACATCTATAGTAATTGAGAGAAGATGCTCTTGTTTTCCTGATTCCTATTATAATAATCTTAAGCAAGCATATAAACAAAACCAATTAAAGCTGAATAGATAAAGTCTTATCTGAGATATCTAATATTTAATACACAGAAAGAAGATTCTGATGTAATGCCTGAGGAGAGCGCACTGTTCTCCTAAAGGTAACAGCTCAAGTGAAGCTTAGCTAACTCTCAAAGTGTCTTCAATATCCTGTGTGATCTTCATGTACATGTGTATGTGAGCTTTCTCATGTGAGAGAGGAAACTGCATCTGATAGTTGTTTCTCTTGTGATTACGCTGAAATGTTTGTAAGATCCAATGAATCTATTACACAGATGAGATCGATTTTGTCATCAAAGAACTGGAGGACAGTATGAAGACCCATTTGGAAACATCTGGTAAGTTGCAAATATTGTGTATCATTCAACCTCAAAATTAGAACACAGCAGTGAAACTGGCCCTAAGAAGGAAACCATTTAAACTTTCACAAAGCCAGCAGATATTACTTCCAAGTGTGATGCACCATGAAATCTGTAAATGTTTGCTGAAGTTTTTAACAAATACGCTGTTTTGAGTTCGGTGTATTTGGTGGAGTGTGAAAGCACTGATTGTTGGTCCTATTGAAAATGGTGGTCTGTGACTCACTCCAACCTAACCCTGACATGTTTGTCATTGTGTGAGGAAGCTGTTACACATTTCACAAAGCTGATGCACACTTAAAAAGGAATTCTTCTATATCAAGTCAAACCTGCAATCTTTCACCTAGACAAGCCTAGAATCAGTCCTGGGTGCAGAGCCAAGTTTTTGAGTCAAGTGTGAAAATGCCCTTAGTTATCCCCAATACATTCCCTGTATTATATGTATTTGTATTGCATTTGTGATCTCCTTTACAGGGTCTCCTGCTTCTAAGGACTTGCAGCAACTTCCATCATCAGTGAAGACACCTTCTGAAGCACAACCTGCCAAAAAAAGAAAAGCCCCTTGGGGCACTTGTACAAATGAGGAACCATCATGCAAGCATGCCAGGCTGATGCTTTGCCTGAAATACAGAAGACATGTTCTGCTTCTGAGGACTTGGCTCAAAGTAAAAGCTGCATTGAACATCGGTGCAAATGATGAACCGTCCTGCAAGCGTTCTAAGGTGAGGCGTTGGGCTCTACCACAGAAGACGTGCATTCCTGTTCATTAGTTAAACTCACTGCTAATAATCACCCAGATAAATATTTTCCATCTGCTCCTTCATAATCAAGAGATGTCATATTTATGAAACAGATGTTTATCTGAATCATTGCTAAACTTTACTAAACCAAATTTTTGTGTGAACCAGTGACCCTCTATCTGGTGTACAGTGGTTGAAAGGTGAAGCCAATCTTATTCCTGACTTCTGGATCATCTTTGACTGAACCAAAACACAACCACAAACACAACCACAAACACAACTACAAACAGCCATAAACACAATCACAACCACATACACAACCATAAACACAATCACCCACAAACAACCACAAATACAAACACAATCACAACCATAAACACAACCACAAATACATAGACAAACACATCCACAAATACTAAATCCAAATAAACCCTATATTTAAAATTTCTTTAAATTTTTACATCAAAATGACACGAATACCACTCTGATGCTCTGTACTACCAGAAATCTATATATTGTGTGTGTGATGAAGCAACAGAGAAAAGCAATAATTTGAGTTGAATGCTACACGTTTATTTATGTCAAAATAATAATGCATTTTTATTATGATTTATCAATTATGATAATTAATTATATTTTTAACAAATGAATTTAAATTTTTTGGAAGTGCTATCATAATCAAAATATAATGTGAATAATAATAATAATAATAATAATAATAATAATAATAATAATAATAATTTAAAATGCAGAAATTTCTTTAGACATGTTGAATCAACATACAGATCTTGTTTAAATTTCAACATTGATTTATAGGTATTTTCTTTCATATTAGTATATTAATTTATAATATACTAAAATATTAAAATTAAATCTCCACTAGTATTCTATAAAATCTTCACTATTAGTTTATTAATTAATATAAATTTTTAGTATTAATATTTTGTACTTTTTTTTTTTATATACCTACATACTACTATGATAATTACCCAGTAATATATCATAATCTACCATATATTTACCAGGTAAATTTTTTGTAATTTAGTGACTGTAAAAAGAAGTGTTACTCAATCCACAGTTTGAAGCAGGGTTTGAGGTTTTAGTAAGGCTTTAGTAAGTGTTCAGCACTGTGCTGACTGGCTGCACAGTAATAAACAGCAGAGTCTGACTGGAGGACTTTAAAGATGGACAGACTTCCTTCAGTCACGCTCTTTCTGCTCAGTTTGAACCGATCTTTAAATACATCCTCATAGTTTGGGCTCCCAGTCGCTCCATAGATATAACCGATTAGACTCATGGCAGTGATGCTTCTTTGCTGATACCATAACATGCTATACAAGTTAGTGTCATCATGACTACACTGGATAATTACTTCTTCTGTTTCATTGACTAGCAGTGATGGGATCTGTTGTAAAGTCACACTGGTTGCCTTCCATGTTGAAAGGAAACGTAGCTGTCAAACTTCAGTAAGATTGTAAATCAAAGACAAAAGTCAATGTGATGAAACATTTTTTAAAATGTCCTACCAATGATGAAAATGAAGAACACACAGAGTTCACAAGAACTATCCATCCTTATGAGGTGCAGCTTAAGTGAGCACATGGACATGAGACTTTATACCATTACTGAGGGGTGGGGTGTGTTCAGCTTCTGAATATAAAGCAGGAAATCCACTAAAAGCATTAAAGGTGAAAAAAAAGGACTGTAACAAAATAATAGTATTCAAATTGTAATTTGGTAAACATTACTATACTGTTCTTGTAATTTCTCTGTATTCTAATGGTGTTCAGGTACCCATTACGATATGCATACAAAACACCAGACGGTAATAGAAAAACCACTTCAGATAAACTTCTGATGTGTGTGATGTTTTAGTAAGGCTGTTGTGTAAGTGTGCAGCACTGTGCTGACTGGCTGCACAGTAATAAACAGCAGAGTCTGACTGAAGGAGATTAGAGATGGTCAGACTTCCTTTAAGTGTGCCATTTCTGCTCTGTTGGAACCGTCCTTCAAATCCATCCTCGTACTTTGGATCACTTGTAGCTGAACGGGTATATCCGATTAGTGCCACTACTGTACGGCTGTTTTGCTGATACCAATACATATAATCTAAATTGTCGTCATCATGACTGCAATGAATTTTAATGGTTTCTTTTTCATTGATTAGAATTGATGGAGTCTGTTGAACTGTTACACAGTTTATCGTCCCTGTTGAAGCAAAAAATGATTGTCAAAATTGAAAAAAGAACACTGTAATTTCAATGGATTAGAGTAAATATGATCTGGCATTCAATCAGTCAGTCAGTCGGTCACTCAGCTACAGTTACTGCTTTATGTTGTTCAGGATAAAATACTTTTAAAAAAATGTCCTACCATAAAACAAAATGAAGACAACGCAGAGTCCATTTTACAGCAATTACACTTCATTTACATTATTAGAGCTGGGTGTGGTCTGATGATGTGATTCCATATTTAACTGAGGAAGTCCTCAAAAAGCAATACATTTTTTAAGAGAGAATATCGACTGAGAAACATCTCCCCCTATCAACCCAAAACTGCAAAGATCCTTGGATCTATGATCCTTGATCTTGTAAGTGAACCTGAATATCATCGAAATTACTTGTTTATTAAGGAAAACCTGATTTGGATTCCACCACAGCCACTTTCTTAATAATTATAATAAACCATTTAATTCAGTGAATAGTCAAATGGAGCTGTATAAGAAATATTAAATGGTAATGAAATCTTATCTTGTCATGGTTACCAACCCTGGTCCCACAGAACCACCTGTCCTGCAACTTTTAGTGTGGTCCCTACTTTAACACACTCAGTTCAGCTCATGTGGGAGTGGTCATTAGCTAATTACTAGAATCAGGTGTGTTGAGAGCAGGGTAAAAACACTAAAATGTGAAGGACAGCTGGTTCTCTAGGATCAGTGTTGGGAAACTTTGTGTTAACAAACCAGAAGCAAATTCTGTCACATAGAAAAAGACATTCAGACACAGCTTATCTGCATTTTCTACATGTTTGTTTGTAATATGTTTTTAAGAGCACATTATTTTGTTCTGAATATCGAAACAAATGTGATTACCTGTAACCTTGTGCCTCGTTTTTTTACTGCATTTTTTTACTCTATTTTTGCAGTGAGGGAAACTTCACTGTGTTGATACTTACACAAAAGACTTGTGAATGTTTCTGGCATTTACACTAAGTTACAATAACACATTTATATTTGTGTCAGTATTTGTACCTGTTTTGAACACATTATCTGTTCATTCTGAATATATTTGGTTGCTTCCCTGCTCTAGACAGATATGCTTTAGAGTTTGAGCAGAGACATCCTAACTAAGGAAATGTTTCTGTAAAAGCCGTTTAGAATCTTCTAGCCGCCATTGTTTAATACTGCTGTAACGTTTAATGGAGCTCATTCTCACCATTTCTGTATGAAACACCAAATGGTAATAAAAACCATTATCAGATAAAAGAAAAACACTGCTGTTTGAAACAGATGCTGCATTAGGCTTCGGTGTATTTGAGGTTTTAGTAAAGTGTTTGTGTGAATTTGCAGCACTGTGCTGACTGGCTGCACAGTAATAAACGGCAGAGTCTGACTGGAGGAGTTTAGCGATGGTCAGACTTCCTTCAGTTGTGCTAGTTCTGCTCAGCTCGAACCGATCTTTAAATTCATCCTCGTAATTTGGTTTTCCTGAAGCGGTAAATGTATATCCAATCAGTGCCATGGCACTGCTGCTGTTTTGCACATACCATAACATTGTCTCTTAGTTATTTTCATCATATTTGCACTGGATTGTTATGTTGTCTGTTTTGTTGGCTAGAAGCGAGGAGATCTGTTGAAATTGTACACATTTTGCCATTCCTGTTAAAAAAAAGAAAATTTTTGTCAGACTTGCTACTTTAATTCCAAATCATGGAGAGTCAATTAATGTATATTTAATATGTCTTACCAAATAACAAAATAAACACAAGAAGCACATAAGCACCGACCATCTTTCTGTTACACAGCATGAGTGAGTCTGATGTATTTCGCAGCATTCACGTTGCCTTTATATGATCATGGGGGCGGGGTGTGTTAACTTTCCACAAATGAACCATTAAACTCTCTAAAAACAATTAAAACAAACTACTCTCTTATTAATGATAGATTTCTGCCAATTATTATCATTTAGATTATATTTTCTCAATTGTACACTTACTGGACCATTGATTTTTTCTGAATGTAAGACTGTGACACCTCGGCAACAAGACGTGCATCAATTTCTACAGGTGAACTCTTTCACAATATGCTGGAGTTACACTATTTATGTTTTTAACTAGTATTAGTAGTTCTTTTTGATAGAGAGTTTGAATTTAGATAATACTTTGTGGATTTATTATTGGGTATCATTATTATTATTATTTGGTACATTCAGCATGAAACATGACAAAGTCATAATGATAGCTTAAAGAAGATTGAAGTCATGTCTGTCAGTTTAGCTTTAATTTGATCAACTAAAAAAAACATATAAAACATTTCTTAATGTAATTCTCATTTATTGTTACTATTGATCTTTGTTATGTATTTTTTTCCAGATCTATTATTGTGATGTTTTTAGAGCGTCTTTATGTTATGGGAGGGATTCCCAAGGTGGTACGTGGCAGGGGAACCCCTAGCCTGTTGGTTCCAAAGGACCTGATGTTTAAGGAACCAAGATGCTTGAGCGAGTTAAATAAGATTGTGATGTGGTGCTTGTGCAACCGGGACCTTGCTGAGGTGGGGATACAAACGAGCACTCTCTGCCTCTTCATGTGGGGGAATTAGCCTGCTGAGCTATAGCCCTTGTATGTCAAACTGGAATGAAAGTCTGTCCCTCAATAAAGCTTTCCCTAGCAATATGATATGATATGATATGATATGATGTGATGTGATGTGATGTGATGTGATGTGATGTGATGTGATGTGATGTGATATATCCCCTTCCCCTTTCTTTTCAACCAAAATATTTCTTCCGTTTCGTTTTAAACCCAAATATATCACTTTTCTTTTCAGCTCCGGCAGCGTGGTGGGCAATATATAATGTCCACACGCCGAGCTGTCTAGCTTGGCGTCTTTTAAGCACGGTTCACAGCTGCAGAGCGTCTCCACCGATTGCGGCCATGTGATCGTCTCCTAGCGACTGGGCCTACATTAGGACCCCGGGTTGGCTGCGGCTCCGCCTGTGAGGTGACTGGCGAGGCAACAATGGCTCGTGATGTTACACTTTAAATTTAAAGAGAAACTGAATTGTGATTTATTGTCCAAGTACACTTGTAGCAAACAGACTGCAACCATCCAAAGATAAATGCATTGATATATTATAAAATCTATTTATTTATAATATATTTATATTGATTTATGGGGATATTTCAGCTTAATTATGGTTTGCTTTACTGGCATTAACAGCTCTTTGTACTTCATATTGTTAACAGCAACAGATTAATAATGCAAATGCCACAGTTGAAATCAACTTTCAACCTTTCAAAAACTCAAATTATCATGGTAGAGTTCAGTTGCCATATCCATATAAAATACCAGAAAGTAATTTAAAACCTCATCAGATAACAAACCTCTGGTGTGTGTGATGTTTTAGTAAGGCTGTTGTGTAAGTGTGCAGCACTGTGTTCTCTTGCTGCACAGTAATAAACAGCAGAGTCTGACTGGTGGAGATTAGAGATGGTCAGACTTCCTTTAAGTGTGCCGTTTCTGCTCTGTTTGAACCGATCTTGAAATCCATCCTCGTAAGTTGGTTGACTTGTTGCTCCAGCAGTATATCCAATTAGAGCCATAACTGTGTGGCTTTTTTGCTGATACCATAACATAACTAGTAAGGTGCTAGTATCATGGCTACAACTGATTGTTACGTCTCCTGTTTCATTGGCTAGGATGAATGATGTCTGTTGAACTGTCACAGAGTTTCCCCTTCCTGTTAAAACAATAAAAAAATAAAGAAATCATTATAATATAATTCTAATGTACTAAAGTCAATGTGAGCGGATCATTAAGTCAGTTATTCAGTCAAATACAGTAATTACTTAATTTTGTTCAGGGTGATATGCTTAAAAAAAACAACAACAAAAATGTCCTACCGAAAAACAAAATGAAGATGACACAGAGTCCACAAGTTTTATTCATCCTTCTGATGTACAGCCTGATTGAATCGGACATTGAAGAGCATTGACATTTCATTTACACTGTTAGAGGTGGGTGGAGTGTTTTGATGTGATGAGCTTCCACATTTAAACCAGGAAGTCCTCAAAAAGCAACAAAAGTCAAATTGTTTTAGGTCTCTGAATTATTACATATTAACAATTGTTATTTATACATTTTATTATAGTGAACTACCGACATTAATAATTAGGCAGATCATTCAAATGTAGCTTCAAGAACATTGTTCACTTTAGAAATCAGAGAGAGAGAGAGAGAGAGAGAGAAACACATCTCCCCCTATTGACCCAAGACAGCATTGATCTTTAGAGAAGTGTACCTGATCCTGTAAATATATCAAAGCCTACTGCTGATGGGAAACCTGATTTTGAGCCATGGTCCAACTCCCCATCTTGAACATTTTAATGTTTTCTCTTCTCCAACACACACTTCAACTCAAGTATGAATGTAACATACAGTAACATACATATAAATAAACAAAACTAACTTTAAACAAAATTTTGAAAAATTCTATACAGTATGTTGTGATAGCTAGGGGGTGCTTGGCTGATGCTACAGTGTTCCAAACATTAGGAGTGGTGCATTTGTAACTGTATGGGCAATCAGCTGTTGGGATATTTGGTGGATGTGGGTATTTTCACCTGTGAGGGTTACTTCTGAGTGTGGGAGATGTTAGCTGTGTGGCAAATAATTGTAAGAGGATGTGGGTACAGTGATAAGCTGTGGGGTGTATTTTTGGGTGTTGGTGCACTCCCAACTGTGCAGTTATTAATTTAAGCCACCATGATTCTGACCATGCAGTTACTAATGACGAATGAATGAAAATGATATCCAGATGCTGTGTGAACTTTTCTGGAAAGTTTACATTAAAACATTCATATTTGTATCTGTATGTATATCTGGTTAGAACACATTCAATCTAGTAGTATAACATTAGAGTAGGTAAAATTTCCAAAAAAAACTATTCAGACTATTGTAGTGCTGCAACATTTACTTATCATCATTTCCATATAAAACTGCAGATGGTAATGTAAATCTTCATTAGATAACAAAGCTGTTGAAACGGTTTGAAAAACACAACTGTTCAAAGTAATTCCGAAATAATGCATGAAGAAGTGCCATTACTGCACTGATAGTATTACTGATTATTTCTAATAAAATTTCAGGAGGTCAAATTCATCCATCCATTATCTATGCTGCTTATCCCAGCTGACTTCGGGCAGGGTATCTAACACAGAGACAAACAGCCATTCACACTTACAGTCATGCTTATGGGCAATTTAGAGTAGCATTTCTGTTTGTATTTGGACTGCTGGAGGAAACCAGAGCACCTGGAGGAAACACACACAAGCATATGGAGAACATGCAAACTCTGCAGAGAAAGGCCCCAGTTGGCCCGATGAAGCATCAGGGAAACACATTCATTAAAGTGCAATAACATTGCAAATTATTTGTGTTGCAAATTTTGAACTATATAGTACGAATTCAAGTTGAATGCTACCCATTTATTATTTACCTCTTAATAATAATCATTTTGATTTTGATGATTATCAATTATGATAATTAATTAGATTTTTTACAAATATATTTCCTTTTTTGGAAGTATCATAATCAAAATAATGCAATGTGAATAATAATAATAATAATAATAATAATAATAATAATAATAATTATTATTATTATTATTATTATTCAAAAGGCAGAAATTTCTTTAGACATTATTTTGATTCAACGTACAGATCATGTTTAAATTTCAATGTTGATTTATAGGTATTTTCTTTCATATTATTATATATTTTTTAGAATACACTAATATATAAAAATGAAATCTCCACTAGTATTCTATAAAATCTTCACTATTAGTTCAGTATTTTGTACATTCTTTTTAATTATCTACTTACTACTATGGTAATTGCAAAATAATATACCATAATTTACCATATATTTACCAGATAAATGTTTAGTAATTAAGGGACAGCAAAGGGAAGTTTTGAAGAACACACAGAGTTCACAAGAACTATCCATCCTTATGAGGTGCAGCTTGAGTGAGCACATGGACATGAGACTTTATACCATTACAGAGGGGTGGGGTGTGTTCAGCTTTTCACATATAAAGCAGTAAATCCACTAAAAGCATTAAAGGTAAAAACAAAGGAGGGTTGGGCTGTAACAAAATAATAGCATTCAAATTGTAATTTGGTTAAAATTAATATGCCGTTCTTGCAATTTCTCTGTATTCTATAGGTTTTCAGTTATCAGGTACCTTATGCTTACAAAACACCAGATGGTAATAGAAAAACCACTCCAGATAACAAACTTCTGATGTGTGTGATGTTTTAGTAAGGCTGTTGTGTAAGTGTGCAGCACTGTGCTGACTGGCTGCACAGTAATAAACAGCAGAGTCTGACTGGAAGAGATTAGAGATGGTCAGACTTCCTTTAGTCTTGCCCTGTCTGCGCATTTGGAACCGTTTGTTAAATTCATCCTCGTACTTTGGATCACTCCTTTCTGTATAGGTATATCCGATCAGGGCCATTACTGTACGGCTTTTTTGCTGATACCAGTACATACAGTCTAAGTTAGTGTCATCATGGCTACAACTGATTGTTATGTTTTCTGTTTCATTGACTAGGGTCAATGCAGTCTGTTGAAACGTTACAGAGTTTGTCCTCCCTGTTGAAGCAAAAAAGAAACAATTGTCAAAATAAAAAAAAGATAAATATACTATAGTTTCTATTGATTAGTGTCAATTTAGACTGATATTCATACAGTCATTCATTCCTTTTGCTTTTACTTTTACTTGTTCAGGGTTGCAGTTACATGGTTTTTAAAAATGTCCTACCGAAAAACAAAATAACGACAACACAGAGTCCACAAGTTCCATACATCCTTCATCTCATGAACAGCCTGAGTGAGTCTGACTCCTTTTAGAGCCTTTACACTATTACAGGTGGGTGGGGTGTGCTGATGTTATGATCTTCCACCTTTAAACCAGGAAGTCCCCAAAAAGCCCATCTTTAAGGACACTTTTAAGGAAATTGTGAACTATTTACATTAGACAAGCGAAAGCAGTTTATTTAAGAGCAAGAATAAGAACATTGTTTACTGTTGGACTTGTGTGTGTGTGAGTGTGTGTGAGTGTGTGTGAGAGAGAGAGAGAGAGAGAGAGAGAGAGACTATAGCAGAGCCCAGTATTCTGAGAAACATCTCCCCCTATTGAGCCAAAACTTCACTGATACTTAGAGATGTGCAAGTGAGCAAAGGTTACATACTGTATATTACCAATTAGTGTTTATATGTATA
>JAQQZR010000005.1:425645-437824 GCA_030068235.1 Notoglanidium macrostoma
ATTTAGAGTAGCCAGTTGACCTAATCTGCATGTCTTTGGACTGTGGGAGGAAACCGGAGCACCCGGAGGAAATCCACACATGCACGGGGAGAACACGCAAACTCCACACAGAAAGACACCCTGGGTGACCTCGGGATCAAACCCAGGAACTTCTTGCTGTGAGGCGACAGTGCTAACCACCACACCACCGTGCCGCCACTCTCCCTATAACTAAAAAAATTATCTAAAATAATAATAGATAATTAAAATAATCCCAATTCATACAGTAAAGATTTATAAGACTCACCAGGTGAAATCTCATCTCAAGACAAAAGTCAACTGAGTCTCACAGACAGTGGTCAACACATTTAGATTTTTAGCAGGCATGTTCTTATGGTCAGCTATGTAACACTTATGGTTTAATAGTGGTAAATATGTCATCAGCATACTTGTGACATTCCCAAATGATAACATTTCAATGACTTTCCAATCTTTATATTTTATACAGATATGATTTTATAAGCCACTGTGAATGTAAAGCTCATATAGAGTCCTGTCCATGATCCAAAACAATGTTATACTGTCTCCCAACATGTTATGAAGTACACTTTGCCCAAGCATAAAGAGCTTATAGTATGTTCCTATAATATGAATTTGCCAAAATGTCTGATTGCTACACAGATATTAATTAGCTTTACCACACCTACCCCCTCACTACCATCCCCTCCTTGTTCATACCATATGCAATAACAGTTGCAAGAAAAGGTTTGTAAACTCCTTGGAATGACCTGAAATAGGTGCAGAGAAACTAAAACATCATCTGCACCATATACATTACCCAGAATCAGTGTTATTAGAGCAGCTGACGAGGTTACACACAGTTTCGAGCTTCATCTCAGAGTGGAGGAGGGCCTGAGAAAAGAGTAACACTAGAAAACTAGCAAACCAAGGATACATACATGTGTTCCTATATGGTCATGCTTCTCAGTGGCTAATTTTACTACCATACATATGCCCAAAGTTTAAGTGTGTCTAAATATGTTATGATACATGTATGGGAATAACTATGCGAAGTAATAGAGCTACCTTTAAAGCTTAGTTGTTACATGTGACCATATACATCATTGAATTGTATCTAATAATGCTAAAGGCTTTTTCCTAAAACTCTACAGTACCTGCTGTTATAACTTAAAAATAAATAAAACAACACAATACATTTTTTATTATAATGCATTTATATTTTCCCTTATATTTCAGTGATTTTTACATACATATACATAGATATTTTATATACATTTGTTAACATATGCCAATATATACAGTATATTTTCCCAACTTTGAAAAAAAAGAATATATATATATATATACAGAGAGAGAGAGAGAGAGAGAGAGAGAAATAGATAGATAGATATAGATATAGATATAGATAGAGAGAGAGAGAAACAGATGCTGTGTTTGAGCATTTGTGTGTGTGTGTCTGATGTTTTGGTAAAGCTGGTGTGTAAGTGTGCAGCACTGTGTTTACTGGCAGCACAGTAATAAACAGCAGAATCTGATTGCAGTAATTTAGAGATAGTAAGGTTTCCTTTCAGTGTGCTCTCTTTGCTCATTTCAAACCGATCTTTGAAACCATCTTCATTGCTTGCTTGACCTGTACCATAGGCATAAGTGATGAGGGAAAAATCTGTACTGTCACCCTTTTGCTGATACCACAGCATAAGCAGTAAGTTAATGTCATCATGGCTGCACTGGATCATTATGGTGTCTCTTTCCTTGGCTTGTAGTGATGGGATCTGTTGAACTTTTACACAGCTTGCCCTTCCTGTTGAAAAAAAAAAAAAAACGAACTCCAAGAAATGCTATAATTCACATTCTAAAGATTCAGGTCTATAGAAGCTAAAGATAAATCATATATGATATCTGTATACACAATATGTAAAAAAAAAGCCCTTCCAAAATACAAACTGAAGAACACAGAGAATACAAACAGCCTGAACATCCTTATATTGCGTAGCTTGCACATCCTGTGTTGCACAAATTCACACTGCATTTATACATGCATAGGTGGGAGGGGTGTGTTGAGCTCCCACAAAAAAACTATTCAAATTAAACATTAACTTTAGATAGGTGGTGGAGGTATCATGTTTTTGGTTGTCTGTGTATCAGTCTGAGATTTTTCTTAACACAGTTTCCCAAGAAAGAGTGATTGAGTATTTGGAGGATTTCTATGAAATTATCTTAGTAACTAAATAAACTAAATAAACTAAAATCTTAAATTTTGCTTTATTTCTCTTCTAAAGCACTCTGATCATCCCTAAGTTACGGTAAATATATAGCATACTAAAAAATTATAAGGCAAAGAACAAATGCAAATAAAAGTTCTTACTAGTATTCATACAGAGCAGCTGGTTGTGGCTAACCATCTTCAAACTGTCAGATAACAGCCTCTAACTGTAACATTAACATAGATGATCTGAGTATTTTAGTAAGCAAATGACAGGAAGTGAAATATATATACACACAACATTGTGTATATATAACATGAGAGATTCAGGTAACACTTTACAATACAGGTGTGCAAATAAGCATATATTAATGAGTGAACTAATGCTTACTTGATGATTAATCAATACATGAGCTAATACTAAATAATGAAGCGTACACAAGTATTACAATTACAATCATTTGCACTCTGAAGGTTCTATTTGGAGACAATGTAAGTTTACCCCAATTACAGGTTGTAAGGAAAATTCATGATTAACTGCTCAACAGATTTAAAATGTTCAAATATCACCTGTTTTTCTTAATGATGATGCAGTAGATTCAGATATTCTTTTCAGATAACAAACTGTTATTAATGGCTATGTAAAGTAATAATAATTATTATTATGCCCCCATGAAGACAAGAAGCAAGGATATGTTTCTATGGATACTTATTTTAATGAATCATTAGTTAATCCATGTTTATCATGAAACTTATCTACAGTCAGCATGAATTGATGATAATGTGTCCCTCCAAATAAAGTCATAAGTATATGTATACAAATAATTAATTAACTTATTTACATATCATAAATTTGTGACTTATTCTTGGGTGTGACCTGTATTGCAAATTGTTACAAAACAATAAGATAAAAGCCGAACGCATAAGTAATATGATACATCCTTCTGAAAATAAAATTAATTGAAGTTGAGTCACTCGTGAAATGAAAACTAAGAGTAGATGAGAAAGAAAGAGGGGGTGGGGGTGATGGGGGCGTTCAGATTGAGCAACATCTCCCCTTATTGGCCCAAAGTGACTCAAAATAGTTTCTAAAATACCTCATATGGATTCTGACAACACACAGTGGTACTGACAGTTCCGCTACATTGATAAATTGCACCTGAGAGTTACCACTGCTGCAATAAAAATGACATCTGATAACAAACCAGAAACAGCAAATTCAAGTTTGAAGCAGAAGCATTATTTCTGTTCAGATGTGTTTGTATGTTTGGGGTTTTTAGTCAGGAGATGATATGAATCTGCAGCACTGTGCTCACGCGCAGCACAGTAATAAACAGCAGAGTCTGTCTTAATTACTTCAGAGATGGTAAGATTTCCTTTCTGTGTGTTCTCTCTGATCTGCTTGAACCGATCTTTAAAATCATTCTCGTTGTTTGGCTCACTCATGCCATAGCTATATCCAATCAGCACCATTCTACTGTCTATCTTTTTCTGATACCATAACATAATATCTAGGTTACTGTCATCATGGCTACAATAAATCGTTACATTCTGTTTTTCAGTCACTAGGAGTGAAGAACTCTGTTGAACTTTAGCACAGTTTGTCGTCCCTGCAGAAGAAAAATACTAAAGGTCAGATTTGAAAAAGGACTGTACTTAAATGGGCACAAAATATCATGCAAAAATGCTATATTTTAATATAGTCCTACCTATAAACAAAAGTAAGAGCAGGCACAGTATACAAACAGTTGTATACATCCTTCTGATGCACAGCATGAGTGAAAGACTCAGACTCAGAGTGACTGAATACTGAAAGCGTATAGTAACTTTCTGGGACCTGCACAGCATGTGTTTTACTGTGGACATCTCCCCCTACTGGTAAAACACTTACCAATGGTTGTGTTTTTAATGTTCATTAGGTAGGATTTAGAGAGATCTATTAGCATCTATTATTCATAAGTATGCATTCATTAGTATATAATTACCTGTAAATACAAATCGCTGTGGTTGTGTAAGCTCTGAATGAGTCCTTTATGTCTACACGGGGTGCAGGTCCACTTCTTCTGAGATGCCATGTCACGCCAGTGCAGTAGCCCAGAACGGACAAAGAAAGCGCCTGGCATGTTTCAGAATTTTACAAGTGGCAGTATGAATACCGAAGGAAGCGCCAGAAGGAGGAGAAGGAAAAAGAGATAAGAAGGATCAGTGTTTGCTAGTGCTGGCTAACAAGGATCATACTTATTATTTATCATGAGAAGAAACAATTGAGTGTGAATGTAAGTACTTGTATGTATGCTACGGGCACCTGATGGCCAAATTCTTGCACACACTTGGAAAGGAGAGGTAAGGGCGGGTCATTCAGTTGATGGAATCCTACAGAGTGGACCTTTAAATTATTTTAGGGAGGATGGATTAGTTGCAGATATAAGAAATTTATTTTGTAATTCATGTGGAAATTGGCCACTGTTCCATTACTCTGACTGAGATAGAACACTCAGTAGAGGGTTACATTATTGTATACATCTACTGTGTCCCTTCCCTTCTTGGCCATGAACTTCAAGTCATACTTTTAACTGTTTAAAGTTACATTTAATATTAAAAAATGCGAGTGAAATCACCTTTTCACCTATTCTGGCATTTGTTGGGAGCATTAACTGAAGCTCTTGAGCAGTATCCGCATGCATTGCGCTGCTGCTACACAACTGAGTGATTGGATAATTGCGTGAATGTGCCTGTGTACTGGTTTTCCCAATAAAATGGCCAGAGCATATTTGGCAGCATTTCAAGCTAAATTGAAGCAGAATTTCATTTAATTACTAGTTATTAGAAACAAGAAAAGTTAACTTGCATGCATTCTCACAGGTTTTGATTTCCTGTTGAGAATTCAGTAATACTGCACTGAAATGAACATTCACATGGTTGAATCAGCTGTGAGCGTTGGCGGCCTTCCAGTATGTTTTTGTCCCACACATTAATAGCATTTATGCACTGTGGAAACTAGCAGCACACAGATAAACTGCACCACTGTCCTCTTCAACATCCACTGTCAGGGACCACTTCTTCTTGGTTCCCCAGGCTTTGAATCCATTTTCAAAACCCTTCTCCAGACTGGGAGTGCCAAACACAGATACTGCGATAAGCACTGGCTCTTTGCCTTTGATTTGTCTGTACCAGTAAGTGTAGTCATAATCTGTGTCATTCTGGTAACAATGCATGTCCACTGAGGTACTTTGAAAACTGGAGATGTATTTAGGCCACTGAGTGATCAACACACCCTTACAGGAACCTAAAAGAGACATGGGAAGGCTGCAGTATTAGTATTAGTATTAGCTAAGTATCAGTAATATAACACTTACATTTGATTTAATATCATACAAGTCATTTAAAGTTGCATACCTTTCAATAAAGTGAACAACAGCATGTATATGAGTGTTCCAGTCATGTTGACCTTGAATTGGTTCAGAAGCGACTTGCTGATTTGTCTCTGACTCCGTTCACCTAAAGCATGTGACGTGTATTACTGAGCTGCACTGCTGTCGTGGGAATTTCCTGTATGCTTGGGTTTTAAGTCAGGCAGGTGATGAAACAGAAGCACTGTGTATTCTGGCAGCACAGTAATACACAGCAGAATCTGACAGACTGAGATTAGAGATGGTCAGATCTCCAGTTACAGTGTCAGCCCTGCTCTGTTTGAACCGTGTATCTGGATACCCAGCCTCATTGTTTGGTGGAATTGTGGCATAACTATAGCCGATCAAAGCCATAGCTGTGCTCTCTCTCCTTTGCTGATACCATAACATGACATCTAAATTGCTGTCATTATGTTTGCAGGAGATTTGAACTTTATCCATGGGCTTTGCAATCACATCTGATGGTTGCTCAAACTGGACACAGTCTGACAGACCTGTAGGGAAAAACATTACATATAATTGAGTTAAATATACATGATAATAGTAACAGCAAAGTAAAGTAAGACTACAGATTGAAATTCAAATTGATATCATACTGGATAACAGAGTGAGAAGAATGCAGAGCCTGTAAGCCCAAACCCACATCTTTCTGATGATACAGAATGATTATAGAGGAGCTGTAGGAAGCAGAAACACCAGTTACGTCTCCGCTGACAATCTTATCGCCTCAAAAAAACTGCTTGAGCTATATCACCCCCTAGTGGCTACTAATGCAAAATAAATGTTTTCAGCCTTTTTCCTTCTGCATCATATGCAATAGCCTACCATCAAATTGTATGAGCTATAAATTATATGATGAAGTGAACTGAAGCTCTTAAATATAGAGCACATATATCTGCCTTTATGTGTGCATGCTGTTGCTCTTTTTATTTATATATGTTTCTCCCCTCAGTAGGTCCAATCAGTAAAACAGATTAGACTGAATTAATTGCACATACTATGTAGATACAATCGCAGCCAATTTTTTTCCCTGAGTACAAGTCGATATACTATAGGTGATTGATAAGTACACATTCTTACATAGCCCATTTGTTGCACAGTTTGTCAGTCCTGACACAGTAGGCTTAGAAATGGACAACTCAGCAGATAACATGTCCTGTCTGGTCAGTTCAAACTGCTCAGTAAATCCAGTGGTATCCTGGTGATACCAAAGCAATACCAGGATTTAAACCACACAATAGGTTTTTTATTGCAACCTGTAAAATACACCTGATTGTCACTGTGTCTTGATAGGAAACACCAAATAGAAGTATAATCTCAAAAGATAACAAGTCCGACACACAAATGCTTATTTTAATGCAGAGGCTGTATTTATACTTCTGGGTGTTTGGGGTTTTTAGTAAGGAGATTATATGAATCTGCAGCACTGTGCTCACGCGCAGCACAGAAATAAACAGCAGAGTCTGACTGAAGTACATTAAAGATGGTAAGGTTTCCTTTTGTTATGCTCTATCTGCTCAGGTTGAACCGATCTTTAAAATCATTCTCATTGCTTGGCTCACTCATGCCAGAGCTGTATCCAATCAGTGCCATTCTACTGTCAGTCTTTTGCTGATACCATAACATAACGTACAAGTTAATGTTATCATGGCTACACTGAATTGTTACATTTTGTGTTTGATTCACTAGGAGTGAAGAAGTCTGTAGTACATTAGCACAGTTTGTCCTCCCTGTAGAAGAAAAAATACATGATGTCAATTTCGAAAACAAAAAAAATCACTGAAATTCCAAAATATACACATAAAATAGCATAGTATTTTACAGTATTTTAAAGTAGTAAAAGGCACAACCTCTTAACAAATATAAGAACAGACACAATTTAGAAACAGTTGCCTACATCCTTCTGGCACACATCTTGAGTGAAATACATTCAGTTACAAAAGGCCTTTATACTATTAGAAAAAGTGAGACTTAGATTGTTTGAGCATCAGAATGAGTGAATACTGAAAGAGTACAAAGATTTTTTGGGACCTGTACAGCTGTAAACATCTCCCCCTATTGGCAAAACATTCATGACTGGTTGTGGCTTAAATGGTTTTGTCAAGGTTCATTGGGTGCTTATTTTAATTTATTTTCTTTATGTCAAAATTGGTCATAGTTTAATTTCTTTGTCTGACATAATACACATTTTTGTGGTGTGGTATCAGTTGTAGCTGATAACAAAGCTAGAGGTATGGCCTACTCCACTTGACACATCCATACCAGTGCTACCCAAACTACCACATCAGGTTGGATGAACTTTTTTTTTGAATTTCAAAAGATTCTCAAATAGCTTAATGTCTGGGCTGTAATCTGGTCATTCCAACATGTTTAAAAAAGGAGTTTTAAACAACTCCAGTGTACAGTAGCTTAGCCAGTGTTCATGGGGTTGTTGTTCTGTTGGTGGATGAGCCTCCATCCCAGTTTCAGGTCTCTGGCAAACTAGAACAGATTTTTTTCTAGGATTGCCCTCTCTTTGGCCCTAGCCATCCTGCCCTCAACTCTGGCCAGTTTCTTCATTTCTGCTGATGAAAAGCATACTCAGAACATGATTCTACAAACATCATGCTTCACTGTAAGAACGGTGTTCTGTGATGAGCAATGTTGGGTTTCTGCCAAATGAAGCACATTTTTTAAAGAACAAAAAAAAATCTATTTTGGTCTCATCTTGTAACCAGCAGCCAACATAAAATGTTTCCTATTTTGTTCAAGCAGGACCTGTCCAGGGTGTACCCTGCCTCTCACCTGAAGTCAGCTGGGATTGGCTCAAGCTTCCCTTGCAACCTTGATGGGTAAGCATTATAGATAATGGATGAATGGATGTTTAAGCAGATCTGTCAATTAACAACATTTCATCATGTGAGAGCAATTTAATTTCGTTTCCCAAGAGACAGTTTTAAGAAAAAAAGAAATGAGAGAGTAAAAAAAAAAAAAAAAAAAAACCATAACAACAAAACCACCCCTATAAAACAAGCACTCAGTAATACTGCACAGAAATGAACATTCATGTGGTTGAATCAGCTGTGAGTGTTGGCGGCCTTCCAATATGTTTTTGTGCCACACATTAATAGCATTTATGCACTGTGGAAACTAGCAGCACACAGATAAACTGCACCACTGTCCTCTTCAACATCCACTGTCAGGGACCACTTCTTATTGGTTCCCCAGGCTTTGAATCCATTTTCAAAACCCTTCTCCAGACTGGGAGTGCCACCTATAGATACTACTATAAGCACTGGCTCTTTGTCTTCGATTTGTTTATACCAGTAAGTGTACTGATAATCTGTGTCATTCTGGTAACAGTGCATGTCCACTGAGGTGCTTTTAAAACTGGAGATGTATTTAGGCCATTGAGTGATCAACACACCCTTACAGGAACCTAAAAGAGACATATAAAGAATATTATGTGGGATTAACCACATATCTGTACCATTCCTCTTACATTTAATTTTATATCTTGTAAATCATTTAGAGTTGCATACCTTTCAGCAAAATGAACAACAATATGTATAAGTGAGTTCCAGTCATGTTGATCTTGAATTGGTTCAGAAGCGACTTGCTGATTTGTCTCTGAATCAGTTCACCTAAACCATGTGATGTGTATTACTGAGCTGCACTGCTGTCATGGGAATTTCCTGTATGCTTGGGTTTTAAGTCAGGCAGGTGATGAAACAGAAGCACTGTGTATTCTGGCAGCGCAGTAATACACAGCAGAATCTGACAGATTAAGATTAGAGATGGTCAGATCTCCAGTTACAGTGTCAGCCCTGTTATGTTTGAACCGTGTTGCATATCCAGCCTCATAATTTGGTGTTGCTGTGGCGTAGTTATAACTGATCAAAGCCATAACTGTGCTCTCTCTCCTTTGCTGATACCATAACATGACATCTAATTTGTTGTCATTGTGTTTACAGGAGATTTTCACATTATTTTTGAGATTAGCTGTCATGTCTGATGGCTGCTCAATCCGGACACAGTGTGACAGATCTGTAGACAAACAAGAATAAATATAGGCAACAACATTAAGAGCTAAGTAAAATACTACATATTACATATTTTGAAAATTTTGGTACCATACTGGATAAGAGATCGAGGAGAATGAGAAGTCCATAAAGCAAATCAAACATCCTTTTTCTGTTCAGAATGAGACAAAGTGACAAGCTGTAGGAATCTCACTAAAACCTCATGATCTGACCAAACCCTCTTGAGTTATATCACCCCCTGTTGGCTCACCATGCAAAGAAACATTTACAGCACTACTATTTATACATTATTTACAATTTTGATTGAAGCATTTGTCTACCCTCTCACCTTCTATGTCTCAAAAATAGTATGCACTCCAGTTTAGATCTATTTCACCCCTTAGTATTTTGAGCCCTAGGTTTCAGGAATAGTCTTTTTTTAGGGTAAGTATTTCACCCTAGGCTCCAGTAATAGTCATTTTTAATTAGGCTAAGAATTTGAACACTAGGCTCAAAGAATAGTATTTTTATTTTTTGTTTAGGGTAAGTTTTTAAGCCCAAGACTGCAGCATTTTTTTTAAATGTAGTGGTTAGCACTGTTGCCTCACAGCAAAAAGGTCCCTGGATCACCCAAGGTGCCTTTCTGTGAAGAGTTTGAATGTTCTCCCTGTGCATGTGTGGGTTTCCTCCAGGGACTCCAGTTTCCTCCCATGGTCCAAAAACTTGTGAATTAGGTTAATTGGCTACTCTAAATTGCACATAGGTGTGATTGTGAGTGTGAATGGTCCCAGCCACTAGGGGGAACAGTTAGTATTTTGTGGTGCCAGTCCCAAGCCTGGATGAATTGGGAGGGTTGCGTCAGGAAGGGCATCTGGCGGAAAAACCCTAGCCAGATCAATGAAGCGGACGACAGACACTGTGGCAACCCCGAACAGGGAAAAAGCCGAAAGAAGAAGAAGAAGATACCACCCGTAGGTTTTATTTATTGCTAGTTGTTTTATAGTGTAACCGAGACTGAGAGCGCTTATAATTGAGACTCCTTCCATAAATTGTTCCAAAAATGTCTGCTAACAAAAGTCACATTAACGATTGTAATAATACCTTATTACATATTACATACATAATAACTTATTACAAGTTTGTACTTATTACAAACTTATTTAAAAAAAACATTTATTTTTAGTTTTGGATTATGTTCTCCATATGTGTCCCTGTGTATGAGCTGTTACTATAGAAACAATCACATAAGGCATTAATATTAACCTCTCATTACAGCCTGAATTACCCATGCTGATATACTAAAATAATGCAAACCTTCCAATCACATTCGAGCATTCACTGTGGTATACAACATGCTAATATCTAATGAATATATAGGTTTTGATAGGTTTCTGATAGCTTATTTTAGATTTTTTTTTCTTTTAAATCATGAATAAATTGTCTTGTTTTTGTCTAACACATGTCTAACCCTAGGTTAAAAAGAAGAGGTGATGCAACACAGTGTTAACATGCCCCTGTCCCAAATTTTTAATTGTGTTGCTGGCATCAAAGTAAAAAATGAGCACACATTTTCAAAAAAAAATCCAATAAAATTTCTTAGGTTCAACATTTGATATGTTGTTTTTGTTTAGTTTTAATTTCAATATGGGTTTACATGTTTTACAAATGATCACATTCTATTTTTATTTACATTTTATACAGCATCTCAACTTTTTTGGAATCTGAGTTGTACTTGCTTGATAGACTATCACTAATCAAAACAAATAGACAATCACAATCAGGCTATGTATCAATTAATCTAATTTTATATTGTATCAAGGAAAGTGCTTAATGGAGTATACATATAATGTATCAAGGAGAGTAAGTAATGTAAAATCACACACAGTTTCCTTTTATCTTTCTCTCTCTTTACCTTCTTTCTCTCTGTGCCTGTATCATTTTAAACTTTCTAATATTTTACCCTATATTTATTTTTGAATTTTATTCCTTTTGCTTTGTTAGCACCAGTATTTCATTCAAATGCAAATCTAGTTTTCATTTTGATATTCCACCTGTATCCCTCTTTTTTATGACCCATTCACCCATTTTTTTCTCCTAGACTTTGAATGGTAATGGGGAATGGGTTTTGAAACTGCTTCCATATAGTAATTTAAAAAAATAATAATACCTCCAAACTTACTAGAGAAGGTCTCGCCAATACTACAAAGTAGTCTACCTCTCTTTATTATTATTATTTATATTCCTGCTTTTCTGTTTTTTCATCCCTTACTTTCCTCCGATTGGCTTCAGTTTATTTTTCAAGTCATAACTGCTGCTACACATTAAAAGCTAGAACCACCAACGTTAGTAAATGTCATTACATAACTACGGTATAACTTTGTCTCTGCTCCTCATTCTTTCTTTTTCAGCCCTCCATCCTCCCATTAGAACCCATTAATTTTACTACTCCTACATTTTTAAGGTTGAATTAGCCATCCATCCATCCATTTTCTATACCGCTTTATCCATCTGGGTCGTGGGGAAGCTGGAGCCAATCCCAGCATCTTCGGGCGAGAGGCGGGGTAC
>JAQQZR010000005.1:442121-474966 GCA_030068235.1 Notoglanidium macrostoma
AGAGAACCGTGACACTGTGCTTTCTTTCACAGCACAGAAATACACTGCACTATCATGTGAATTAAGGTTGGAGATCTGCAGGATCCCTTCACTTTTTGCATCTCCGTAAATATGAAAACGCTTCTCATAGTCCTTCTCACTATTGAAGGTGATTGTATAGAGATATCCTGTAAGCTTCAGTGATGTGTCTTGGCTTGTTTGTTGGTACCAGTAAAGGTACCAAAAGTCCTTATGAGTATGTGTGCAACTGAGGTTCACATTATTTCCTATGTTCTCAGTCATGTCAGTAGTCTGAATGATTTTGCTGCTTAATGAAGGATCTGAAAAGAATTACAAAATGAATAACATGTTATGATAAAAAGAACAGATGTTACATCTTTGTGTATTTTTGTAAAACTTGTAAATAATTACCTGTGAACCAAAGCAACACAATATGAAAAATCAGCACATGAAGCACCATCCTGTGTCATTAACCAAAATTTTCTTGTGAAAATATGGTGTAGAATTTAGGGCTAGAAAATGAGGATAGAAAAAAAGAAAGCATTTATATTAAAATGTTCTGTTAGAATCAGTAACTGGAGTCGGTGCAATGACCCACCCTAATCCTATTTTCCCCCTACATGTTCATTAAATGGCTTCTCTTTTAAGGCAGGGTGTGAGGAGGGGTTTTTGCACTGTGTCACAGCAGACAAGAAGCACTGTGTATATATGCTGCACAGAAATAAACTGCACTATCTTGTAGAGAGAGGCTGGGAATACTCAGCAATCCTTTAGACCTTCCATCCCCACTCAGGTTAAACCTCGGCTCCTCAGGGCTCGGAGTTTCCATGAAAAGATTCCCTAGATATTTCATCTCACTCCCAGAGCTGCTCATCTTGTACCAAAGTATCCGGTTATAGCCTGATACTTTATGAGAGCAGTGGAGCACGGCAGTATCCTCTAGATTTTTCAGTAGATCTGGTGGAGTCTGGAGAACATCTTTACTCAGAACTGAAGCTATTGAAAGATAACAAAAAGAGTAGTGTAGTCTAAAGGTATATGATCTCTGAAGTGAACAAATCTATTTCCTTGTTATATAACAGCACAACATCTCACCTGTTAATAACATCAATAAGATTGCATGAAGGATCACCAATTTAATTATGAGCATAATTACACGGATCATTTTAAAAAGGTGAGTCACTGCTGAATGTAATCTTCCACTCTGTAAATAGCATGTATAAGACTGACAATCAACATGCTTTATAGAATTTTATTTCTCTTTAGTGCCCTCTACTGGAATAAAGTAGAATGTTGTTTAAGTGTTGCTAATGAAACTACTCAAGTCAAATCCTGTCAAGTAAGCTTTATTACTAGGAATGCAAAATAAGTTCCTCCAGAATCATGCTGCTACATGTGCCAGAGTGCATTAAATTAATATGGTAAATACAGGCCATAGACTATACTATAAGCTGCATGACAAACAAATGATAAACAATATAGTAAACCACTATAGGTAAACACTATAATATGCTATTATACAGTAGCATTGGAAGCATAAACATAATATTGTTGAGCAGCAGTAAACTTGTGAGTCAGGAGGACTTAATTGAATTTCAAATGAAAGAAGTCTGAAGTTTGAATTCTCACAAGTGTAGATCATATGGATGTGTTAACTGAAATGAGCTTCACATCTTCCACATGCTAGCAGTTCTCAGTGACCTCTACTGTACACTTCCTGTATTGCATCCTATTACAGACTGTACTAATCAGGGAACAGATCTTATATGCAGGTGTTTGGTGTGAAGCTTTTTGTTAAACAGAAAGGGAAAGTGTGTGGCTGTGCTTACTAGCAGCACAGAAATATACTGCACTGTCCTCAGGAGTTATACTGGATATGAGCAGAAACGCATCCCTTGTGGAGTGTCCTGAAATGTTGAATCGTGCTTTGAACTTTTCCTCAGGAGTGAATCTTTCATTTAGGAGCGTTCCAATGAGCTCAATGGAGTCACTGACTTTCTTTTGTTGATACCAGTACATGTAGAGATAGTTAGTATCACCATGCCGGCAGCTGAGCTTTGCTTCACGCTGCTCGGGTGTCATTAGTAGATGTGGTGGTAATTGCTGGATGTTGAGAGAAGATATCACTGTTGGTATCAAGAAAAGTGATTGTATATTCATTATAAGAAGAAACCAACCTATTATATTAAATAATTTTTGTAATCATGCTTACCTTTAAGGCTGATAAGAATTATACTTGAGACAATAATTTTATCCATCTTTTCAAGTATTCTCCTGTATTTACAGGTTGGAGTAATATCTTGAACTTAGTGTATGTTACCTTAACTGATAAAATATCAGTGACTGTCTTTTGATTGTATATCATATGACTCTCAGTACAGGTGCATATGTATCATGATGTGATACAGGAAGGTGTCACATGGCACAGGAGGGGATTTCAATTCATGGTTTAGTGTGTGTATATAGCACTGTGGCACTCACTGCACAGAAATACAAAGGGCTGTAGACAAAGGCCTCTTGAAGTTGAGAAAGAGAAACCCTATAAACTCTAGACATTGCTGGTAACCTGCTGATACCAGCAAATGTTGTTGTATTTTTTGTCATGGTGGCTGCATATGATAGTTAATGACTTACCAGGTTGCTGGAATAGGTCAGCAGTGAACTGTGAAACAGATAAACACATGCAGCTCCCTAGAGGGATATTAGGGTAAAAACTATTACAAACAGAAATTATTAAAGCAATGTTCTGCCTTATGTTGTATGAATCACTACTGCCTCCTTATGGACTTCTCCTGCTACACCATTGTTTAGATGTCACGGCACATAAAACTTAATCCTTTTTTTATTGGATGTAAATATAGCCTATTTATCAGCTAACATACATGTAAGTATACTTGTGGCAGCCTAAAAACCCTTTATATTGTGGATTTTTTATTTTCTACTGTAATATTTAGATCTGAAAATATTTCTCTTCTGCATGTATCTCATCTCAATTAAAGTTTTAGCATTTAAAGATTCCACTCCAACTGTGGTGCAAGAGGATCACTGATATTTTGGCAGCTGGTGTCTAATCAGGCTTATGGTCATTCAGCATGTAGCCATCCAACAACTTAATCAAAGCATGACTTGGTGTAATGTCACGAGCTACTATGGCATCGCCAGTCACCTCTCAGGCAGAGCCGCGGCCAACACCGGGTCCTAATATGGACCCGGTTGCTAGGCGACGAGCATGTGTTCGCAATCGAGGCAAACGAGCCGCAGCTGTGAGCTTTGCTTATAACTACAAGGCGAATGCAGCTCGGCATGCTACTGTTTTATTGCTTGATGCTATGCTGTTGGAGGGTTGTGGGAGAAAATGAAAAGAAAAGGAGAGAATATTGTGATTTATATGAAACGAGAAAGCATTGGGATTTCTAAAGAGTAAACAGAAGGAGAAAGTATTTGGGTTAAAAGAATTTTAAAGACTAAAAGGAGCATTTCCTTTTAGTTAGGGAGAGCTTTATTGAGGGAAAGTTTAGCATGGAGGGTTAAACATTTCCCTCCTCCCTAAGCATTCAGTTCAGTTCACTCCCTAATGTGCTGTCTGTGATCCACGAGCACTGCCTGTGACGCATATACTTGTGTCCCTGTCACAAGCACTCATTATAAGCATTTAATAGTTCACACATTTTGGTTCCACTTATATCTGGATAATTGGCCAACAGGTCTGGATTCCCTGTTGTATACTACTCTGGAACCGGTCCCATAACTCTTGGACAGTGAGGAGATCACACTTAGCTGGCAAGATTTTTGACAACTTTAGGCAGATGTTTTAACTGTTTTCCCCACCATATTAACTAAATCGGCTTGTGATTTTTCATGAAGACAGCACTTCTTTGTCATATATTATGTGGATAGAGATGCATCCTATGGATGTGCTGGAATGCATTATCAGATATGTTGCCTGAGTTTATAGGGTGTTTCAGGTCTTGCAACATCATATATACTCGCCCAGGTGACCCAACCGGGGTTGATCAAGCCTCGACTTGCATCTCAGCAGCTTTAAGCCACTGTTTGTCCCCTGCTAATCCACAGCCACCTGGAAGCTCTCATTGCTGCCTCTGTTGCAGTCTTGATGGTTGTCCTTGATGGCAGTTGCTTGCCACCCCTGTCTTTGGCAATCCTCCAGAAGCCCTTGGTACTTGGCGAGCTTCCTCTCAAAAGCCACCTCTATATGATCTTCCCACGACACAGTCAATTCTATCAGGACTAGGTGTCTTGAGGCCTCTGACAGAATGAAAATGTCTGGTTGCAATGATGTTAATATGATATACAATATGTGTGTCCAGATCTACCATTATCTGCCAGTAGTGTGTGGTGGAAGGTATATCTGCAGCAGCTCTAGACTGTGGATTCAGCTGCACTCCTGCCTTAACACATATCTGCTTCCTAAAGAGACAGTGGGGCTTGTTTTGTTATTGCTGAGGAGACACTATTAGCAACTGCCTTCAGCACCTGATCATGGCACCACCAGTAGCAATACTCCCCTAGGGCCTTTGGACTGCTGCTCAGAATGTGCTTCAGTGTCCCTCTCCAAGAGCAGAGTGGACAGGACAGTGTATCAGCCTTGCCCCATAGCTGGAGGTTTGCGGGGCTAGGTAAGATGTCATACAGCTTAGATTAGGAATTTAATGCGCCGGGCCTGTGCTCACAAGATGTCCATCCAAGTGAGCCTTCATTCCATTGTGGTCTCCCATCTCATGCAAGCTCCGTGTTGCTTCATGCCTTCCGTCCTGCTGGTTCTTTCCTCATCCACTGCTGCTCTCACCTCTCCCTGGACAAGCAATTGACTCTCTTTACCCTTTACCTTGTTGTATTGAGACATTAGAAAGCTGCCCAGTCCTGGTCTTCCTGTCACCATGGTCCCCACCACAGCCTTGGGCCTCAGCCTCGATTCTGCCATTTCCATCACCCTAGCGGCACTTCATTTCCTGACAGTCCGGATCTCAATGCCTGCCGCCAAGACTTTGGGATCCTTTTGTACTGCAGTGCTTCTCTAGTTTGTGAGACCTTAAACTCTTCAGTGACACTGTTGAAAGGCAGCTTCAGGATGTTATTCTTTGCATACGTGGTAAGCTAAGCCACCTGCGGAGATAACCACTGATTGTCAATCGTCTCCATTGTCTCCACTGATGTAATGGGAACATCACAAACCAGCAAGGGCCAGAGGATCCAAGTCAGGATGCCATATTGATATTCCCAGGACTTGAATTTCCCAGGCAGTCCAGACTTGTCCACTTTGCTGAGCCAGCTCCCCAGCTTCCTGATTGATGTCTGGATGGCTGCTACATCTCTGAGGCTGTGGTCGAAAAGTTTTCCCAAACTATATTCAGTAAGGTTGTTTTAAGGATCACAAATCTAATTCTAAGCATAATTACGTGCATCATTTTAAAAGGTCATTCAGTGTTCAGTGTGATCTTCCTCTCTGATATGTATATACACAAATTTGAAATTTGAATTCTCACAAGTGAAAGACATGTGGGTGTTTTCAACTGAAATAATCTTCACATCATCAACATGGAACCAGTGACCTCTACTGTACACTTCCTGTATTGCATCCTATTAGAGACTACTGAGAACAGATCTTATTTGCAGGTGTTTGGTGTGAAGCTTTTTGTTAAACAATAAGGGAATGTGTGTGGCTGTGCTTACTAGCAGCACAGAAATATACTGCACTGTCCTCAGGAGTTATACTGGATATGAGCAGAAACGCATCCCCTGTGGCATGTCCTGAAATGTTGAATCGTGTTTTGAACTTCTCCTCAGGAGTGAATCTACCATACTGGAGCATTCCAATGAGCTCAGTTGAACTACCGACTTGCTTTTGTTGATACCAGTACATGAAGTTATAGTTGGTATCACCATGCCAGCACTTGAGCTTTGCTTCACTCTGCTCAGGTGTCATTAGTAGATGTGGTGGTGATTGCTGGATGTTGAGAGTAGCGATCACTGCGGCTATATAAAAAGTCATGTGTATTAAGAACTTAAAACCAAGATTTTATTTTGAGTAATTTTTGTAATCATGCTTACCTTTAAGGTTGATGAGAATTATACTTGAGACAATAATTTTAGCCATCTTAGCCATCAAGTATTCTCCAGACTTTTCAGGCTGGAGTCAGATTTGTAACTTTTTGTATGTTATGTTAAATGATAAAATATTAATGACTCCGCCTGCCTTTTGACTGTATATCCTCTGACTCTTAGTACAGGTGTAAATGCATCATGATGTGATGCAGGAAGTTAGCACATGACACAGGAGGGGATTTTAATTCATGTTTAGTGTGTATATAGTACTGAGGCACTCACTGCACAAAAATACAAAGCACTGTAGTCTGTTGTCTGTTGTGTTTATGTGCAGCTCCTGTTCGGCTGGAATGGAAACCTGCATCCAGAACCATGCTAGACCATGCTGGCAAGGTTTTCTTTTGGGTTCAGATCTGGTGACCGGGAAGGCTACTGAAGAACACTGAACTCATTGTCATGTTCATAAAACCAGTTTGAAATGAATTTTTTCTTCGTGACATGGTGCATTATTGCGCTGGATGTAGCCATTACAAGATGGTTAACTTGTGGCCATGAAGGGATGCACATGTTCACCAACAATACTCAAATAGACTGAGGCATTCAAGCAAAGATCAAATAGACGTGATCTTCTACTGTTGCAGCCCATCCACCTCAAGGTTCAATGTGTTGTGAATTCTGAGACGCTCTACTGCTCACCACAGTTGTGGTGGTTAGTGGTTATCGGAGTTATTATAGCCTTTCTGTCAGCTCAAACCAGTCTGGCCATTCTCTGTTGACCTCTCTCAACATCAAGGCATTTCTGTCTGCAGAACGGCTGCTTGCTGGATTTTTTTTTTCTTTATTGCACCATTCTGAGTCAACGCTAGAGACTGTTGTATGTGAAAATCCCAGGAGATCAGCAGTTATACAAATACTCATACCATCCTTTCTAACACCAACAATCATGCCACAGTCAAAATAACTGAGATCACATTTTCTCCCATTCTGATATTCAATATGTACAGCTGCAATTCAGTTGATACACTTCTTGTTGAACATGTACAGTAACATCCAGAATATTCCAAATTTTGAACTCTAACATCTGTAATCAGAAACTATCTGTATTCATGGAATGGAGCTGTGATGAAACCTAAATGTTTTTATGTATTGCAATATGATACCTTTGCCATATGAAGCACCTCTAGCTCACACATCAGTGTATATATTAGAAACTAAAATTTTATATTACACATAGTGTATTATTTTCAGGGAACACTACATACAGAGTAAGATCAGTTGTTGCTGTTGCTTTCTGTAGCAGTAGCAGCTGGAGATGTGCAGATAGCATACCTAGCTATAATACAGTGAGATTTTGAAGTAGGGAGCAGAGAACCGTGACACTGTGCTTTCTCTCACAGCACAGAAATACACTGCACTATCATGTGAATTAAGATTGGAGATTTGCAGGATCACTTCACTTCTTGCATCTCCGTAAATATTAAACCTCTTCTCATGGTCTGTCTCCCGATTGAAGGTGGTTGTATAGAGATATGCTGTAAACTTCAGTGATGTGTCTTGTCTTGTTTGTTGGTACCAGAAAAGGTACAAAAAGTTCTTGTAAGTATGTGTGCAGCTGAGGTTCACATTATTTCCTGGTTTCTCAATCACATCAGTAATCTAAATGATTTTGCTGCTTAATAAAGGACCTGAAGAGAAGAACAACGTAAATAGTATGTTATGATGAAGAATATATGTTACATCTTTGTGTATTTTGGAAAAGTTGTAAATAATTACCTGTGAAACTGAGCAACACAATATGAAAAATCAGCACATGAAGCACCATCCTGTCATTAACTAATAATTGTTTGTGAAAATAGGGTGTAGAATCTTTCTACACAATAATCTACACAATAATTACTCAATCTCAAGTTATAAAATCAGGTTAGAAAAAGAGTATTAAAAAAGAAACTCTAATTAAATTTGTTGGAATCAGTAACAGGAGTCGGTGCAATGACCCACTCTAATTCCATTTTCCCCATTCTTGTGCACAAAATGGCTTCTGTTTTGAGGCAGGGTGTGAGGAGGGGTTTTTGCACTGTTGTCACAGCAGATGAGAAGCACTGTGTATATATGCTGCACAGAAATAAACTGCACTATCTTGTAGAGAGAGGCTGGGAATAATCAACGATCCTTTAGACCTTCCATCCATACTCAGGTTAAACCTTGGCTCCTAAGGGCTCGGAGTTTCCATGAAAAGATTCCCCAGATATTTCATCTCACTCCCAGAGCTGCTCATCTTGTATTCAGTTATAGTCTGATACTTTGTGAGAGCAGTGGAGCACGGCAGTATCCTCTAGCTTTTTCAGTAGATCTGGTGGAATCTGAAGAACATCTTTACTCAGAACTGATGCTACTGAAAGCTAGAAAATAAGAGTAGTGTAGTGTAAAGGCATATGATCTCTGAAGTGAAAATATCTGTTTCATTATTATATAACAGCACAATATCTCACCTGTTAATAACATCAGTAAGATTGTTTGAAGAATCACCAGTCTAATTTTAAGCACAATTGCATGCATCATTTTGGAAAGGTGATTCAGTGCTCAAAGTGATCTTCCACTGTGTAAATAATGTGTATAATATTGACAATCAAAAAACAATAATAATATTGACAATCAAAAAAATCATTTCTTTTTACTGCCCTCTATTGGAATGATTAGAATGTTGCATAAGTGTTAGCTAATGTAATCATTCATCCATCCATTATCTGTACTGGTTACCTGTCGGGGTCGCGGGGAAGCTGGAGCCAATCTCAAGAGACTTCACACAAGAGTCAGGATATACCCTGGGCAGGTTGCCAATCTGTTGCATGGCTAACATGGAAACAACAATCATTTCACACTTAACAAAAGCGAACTCAAAGTTCAGTTCACACAGATTAAAATGAACTAGTTCATGTTCCTAGTTCACAATTTTGAATTTACTATATACTACTATAGAATCACAGACAGAGATTTTTAAATGGCACGAAAAACAATGTGTGTATATTTTTCTATCACTTAATGTAACATAAAGCACGACAACTCAACCAGATTGTATTTACTAATGTAATTCAGCTCTATATACATTTTTTTGTGATGCAGAAAAAATAGTGGATGAGTACAGGTATACCATAGATGCAATGGAAATTTTCTTTAGCCTGCATGGAGCATGTTATGCAGCAGTTCAAAAATATAAAATACATTACAGGATGGTATAGACTCCACCACTGGCCTCATTACAGTCGCCAGCTGAATGGTGATTTTTGTACTGTTGGAATCTGTACTGATTTGTTCATAAAATCTTCAAATGTTCATATGAACTGTCTTCACGAGTACCAGTGGCAGTGATTGAATTGCTAGCGCTAGCAAAGGCAGACACCTGCCAGGTGCTGTAAATCCTCAGGTGCCGCAGTGAAACACATTCCTTCATCTTATGAAATTTTCAAATCAGTTTGCAACTAATGAAAGGGAATGTTAACCCTGTTCACTCCCGCCAGACTGAACAATGCTCACATCTATGTTTATTAGTTGCAAACTGATTCATTCAGTTGACTGTTCACCAAAAATATGAGTGTGCTCATATTTACCACTGCTGTACCATACCCTACTGTAATTAGTCAAGTAGTAAAGTCAATTCATGTCCAGGAGGTTTTATTTTTTAGGGGGACAAAATGGGCAAGGGTGAGTCAGATGAAAACATTACAATGCACAAGAATTAGAATTGAATCAGATTTTTTTCTAGATGAATAATTGACACTCATTACATGCTGGAACACTTGTGTTGAATGAAATAGTGATTATGTAGAAAAATTATATACTTTTGTGAAACAATAAAAAAATGAAAGTTTTCATTTGGTGCACCTTCGTACATCCCTATGAATCCTGCTACACGTATCAGATTGACAGGCAGTGCAATAAATAAATACAATACAATACAATACAATAAATCCAGTCCTTAGACTGCACAATAACCTATTAAAACTACATGATTAACAAATGAGAAACAATACAGTAAACAAAATATACTGTGTTGTAAACACTATATAACCCTGTCACACAGTAGCATTGGAACCACACACAATATTCCTGAGCAGCAGTAAACCTGTGAGTGAGGAGGATTTAATTGAATTTCATATGAATGTTTGAAGTTTGACCTCTCATAAGTGTAGATCATGTGGGTGTTTCAGCTGAAATAATCTTCACATCTTCAAGCATGCTACCAGTTTTATCAGTGACCTCTACTGTATACTTCCTGTATTGCATCCTATTACAGACTGTACTAATCAGAGAACAGATCTTATTTGCAGGTGTTTGGTGTGAAGCTTTTTGTTAAACAGAAAGGGAAAGTGTGTGGCTGTGCTTACTAGCAGCACAGAAATATACTGCACTGTCCTCAGGTGTTATACTGGATATGAGCAGAAACGCATCCCCTGTGGCATGTCCTGAAATGTTGAATCGTGCTTTAAACTTCTCCTCAGGAGTGGCTCTACCATACTGGAGCATTCCAATGAGCTCAATGGAGTCACTGAGTGTTTTTTGTTGATACCAGTACATGTAGTAATAGTTAGCATCACCATGCCGGCACTTGAGCTTCGCTTCACTCTTATCAGGTGTTAGTAAATTTTGTGGTGTTTGCTGGATGTTGAGGGAAGAGATAACTGCAGCTATATAGAAAAGTGATATGGGTATTAATTAGAAGTTAGAACAAAGCTATTATACTGAGTAAAGTTGGTAATCATGCTTACCTTTAAGACTGATAAGAATTACACTTGAGACAAACATTTTAGCCATCTTGTCAAGTGTTCTCCAGGATTCCACTCTGTATATAGTGTGCATAAGACTGACAACCAACACTGTTTATATAGTTTTATTTCTCTTTACTGCCCTCTATTGGAATAACTTGAATGTTGCTCAAGTGTCAGCTAATGTACTTATTCATCCATCCATCCATTATCTATACTGCTTATCTTTTAGGGTCACAAGGAAGCCAGAAACAATCCCAGCTGACTTCGGATGAGAGGTGTTGTATACCCTGGGCAGGTCACCAATGTGTTGCAGGGTTAATACAGAGACAACAACCATTCACATTCACACCTATGGGCAATTTATGGTAGACAGTTAACCTAATCTACATGTCTTTGGGCTGTAGGAGGTAACCAGAGCACCCAGAGGAAACCCACACAGGCACAAGGAGAACATGCAACATTCACACAAAGGTCACAGTCAGTTGGTAGGTTCAAACTTTGAATCTTCCTTCTGTGAGGCAACAGTGCTAAAGACTGCAACACCATGCCATACTGTAATTAGTCAAGTAGTAAAGTCAATTCACATCCAGTAGGATTTATTGTTAGGAATAAAAGAGACAATTGTGAGTAAATTGAAAATTTTAAAATACAATATGAATTAGAATTGAATTTGTTTTTTTTTTTTCCGGATAAAAAATTGACACTCGTTAGGTACTGGAATACATGTGTCGAAATAAATGGAGATAATGTAGAAAAATTCTACACTTTTGAGACACCTATTTACAATAAACAATGCAGAAAGAAATAAGTTTTCATTTGGCATACCCGTGTAGATCCCCAAGTATCATGCTTCTACATGTACCAGAGTGACAGACAGAAATATCTACAAGCTACATTATACAAAAATGATAAACAATACATTAAACAACTACATGGAAAACACTATAATACTCTATTATACAGTAATAGAGCAGCAGCAAACTTGTGAGTGATGAGGATGTAATTGGATTTCATATGAATGAAGTTTGAAATGCTCACAAATAAAACGTTTTGAATTCTCTCAAGAGTAGATCATATGCGTGCTGCAGTTGAAATGATCTTCACATCTTCCACATGCTAGCAGTTTTCAGTGACCTCTACTGTACACTTCCTGTATTGCATCCTATTACAGACTGTACTAATCAGAGAACAGATCTTATTTGCAGGTGTTTGGTGTGAAGCTTTTTGTTAAACAGAAAGGGAAAGTGTGTGGCTGTGCTTACTAGCAGCACAGAAATATACTGCACTGTCCTCAGCAGTTATACTTGATATGAGCAGAAACGCATCCCCTGTGGAGTCTCCTGAAATGTTGAATCGTGCTTTAAACTTCTCCTCAGGAGTGAATCTTCCAAGCAGAAGCGTTCCAATGAGCTCAATGGAGTCACCTAATTTATTTTGTTGATACCAGTACATGTAGTTATAGCTAGCATCACCATGCCGGCACTTGAGTTTTGCTTCACTCTGCTTAGGTGTCATTAGTAGATGTGGTGGTGATTGCTGGATGTTGAGAGAAGATATCACTGTTGCTATAAAGAAAAGTGATGTGTAAATTCATTCTAAGTTAAAACCAAACTATTACATTGAGTAATGTTGGAAATCATGCTTACCTTTAAGACTGATAAGAATTATACTTGAGACAAGAATTTTAGCCATCTTTTCAAGTATTCACCTGTCTTTCCAGGCTGTAGTCAGATTTTTAACTTATTTTATGTTATCTTAAATGATGAAATATCAGTGACTCTGCTTGTCTTTTGATTGTATATCCTCTGACTCTCAGTACAGGTGCAAGTGCATCATGATGTGACACAGGAAGTTGTCATGTGACACAGGAGGGGATTTCAGTACATGGTTTAGTGTGTATATGGCACTGTGGCATTCACTGCACAGAAATACAAAGCACTGTAGCCTGCAGTCACAGACTGTGCCATAAGATAACCTTCCTTCTCTGCATGTCCTGCTATGTTGAACCCCCTTTTCTCTATTTGGGGCTTCTTGAAGTTGAGAAATCCAATGAGCTCAAGACTTTGCTGGTTAACCTGCTGATACCAGTGTATTTTGTCGTATTGTTGGTCATGGTGGCTGCATGTGATATTTAACAATTCCCCTGGTTGCAGGAATAGCTCAGCAGGGAACTGTGAAACAGATAAACACATGCAGCTCCCTATTAGGGGAAAAACAATTAGTAACAGACATTATTTAAATAAATAAATAAATAATACATTTAAAAGAAGCATGTAATATATTTTCACTCACCTATAAACCGGTGTAATAGAAAATAAGTTGCTGTAGCTCTAAGCATCATGATGCGTAGTGACATCTTAAGAATATGAAGTTGGTCTGATTACTGAGCTGTGGAGGAATCTGGATGAAGTCATGTGCTGCTTTCTGTTATGTATCACTACTGCCGCCTTATGGACCTGTTCTCATGCTACCCCACTGTTTGGATGTCAATGCACATACAGTTTAAACCTTTTTTTATTTCATGTAAATATAGTCTATTTTCCAGCTAATATACTTGTAAGTAATATTCATAAGTATAAGCATGAACGTGGCAGCCTTATTACTGTGGAATTAAAATTTTCTGCTATAGTATATAGATCTGAAAATGTAGCTCTTTTGCATGCATCTCATCTCACAGTTTTAGCATATAAAATGGGAGAAAACTGCATTTAAAAATTCCACTCCAACTGTGGTGCAGGAGGATCACTGATATTTTCACAATCAGCATTTGATCACAAAGTGAATAAATCAGGCTTATATCCTTGTGTGACTGCGATGAGATCACACTTAGCTAGCAAGATTTTAGACACGTTTAGGCAGGTGTTTTAACTTTTGTTCCCCCCATATTTATTAAATAGGCTCATGATTTTTCATGAAGACAGCAATCACTACCTTGTAGAAGCTGGGAATACTCAGTGATTCTTTATACCTTTCTTCCCCACTAATTTAAACCTTGGCTCATTTGGATTTGGAATTTCCAGGAAAAGATTCCCAAGATGCAGTATTTCATTTCACTCCCAGAGCTGTTCATCTTGTACTAAAGTATATGGTTAGAGCCTGCTATGTTATGAGAGCAGTGAATCATGACAGTATCCTCTGAATTTTTCAGTATATATTTTGGAGTCTAGGCAATATCTTTACTTAACACTGACACTCTTTTCTACTAAGTCTCAATAAAGTGTAAAGAAACACTATATGGACAAAAGTTTGTGAACACCTGACCATGACACCGGTATGTGGTACTTTCCCAAACTGTTGCCACAAAGTTGGAAGCACTATTGTAGCATTACAATTTCCCATCACTGGGACTAAAATGCCCAAACATGTTCCAGTATGACAATACCCCTGTGCACAAAGTGAGCTCCATGAAAACTCCATGGTTTTCCAAGGTTGGTGTGGAAGAACTCAAGTATCCTGCACGGAGCCCTGACCTCAACCACACTGAACACTTTTAGGATCAACTGGAATACAGACAGCACTCCAGACCTTCTCATCTGACATCAGTTCCTGACCTCACTAAAGCTCTTGTGGATGAGTGAATACAAATCCCCACAGCTACACCCCAAAATCTAGTGGAAAGCCTTCCCAGAAGAATGGAGGTTATAACTGTAGTGGTGAGGACTAAATATGAAATGGTATGTTTAACAAGCACATATAAGTGTCATGGTCGGGTGTACACAAAGTTTTGTCCATATAATGTTCATGGTCTTTGAACTGAATATATCTTTGTTTCTCTGTTATAAATTACAGTGAACTTGGCGCACGTCGCCTGTTAATATCAATAAGATTGTTTTAAAGATCACAAATGTAATTATAAGCATAATTACATGCATCCTTTTATATAGGGGATTCAGTGCTCAATGTAATCTTCCACTCTGTAAATAATGTGCGTACTACTGATGATCAACAATCAATATACAGTTTCATTTCTCTTTACTGCCCTCTTTTGGAATACAATCTTGATTAAGTGTTAGCTAATGTAATTACTAAAGTAGTAAAGTCATGTCCAGTAGGCTTTCTTTTTAGAAATAAAATAGACAAGTATGAGAAAAACATAGGGTTAGGGTTGATATAACCTTAAAATGCAACATGAATTAGAAATTAATCCAATTTTATTTTAGATGAATAATTGACCCTCATTAGGTGCTAGAATACTTGTGCTGAATGAAATGGAGATTATGTTGAAAACTTCTACACATTTGTGAAATACATTTGTGAAACACATTTACAATAAACAATGTAAAATAAATATTTAAACAAATTACTAAAAAAAAAAACATTTGGCTAAATACAGGCCGCTAGACTATACAATAACCTTTAAACTACATGAGAAACAATACAGTAAACAAACTATACGATAAACACTAAACACAATAGAACTCTATTGCACAGTAGCATTGGCAGCATAAAGAAAATAATTGCTGAGCACCAGCGAACTTATGAGTGAGAAGGATTTAATCGAATTTCATATGAATGAAGTTTGAAATTTGGATTCTCACAAGTGAAAGCCTTGTGGGTGTTTCAGCTGAAATGATTACATCTTGAACATTCTAGCAGAATTATCAGAAACCTCTACAGTACACTTCATATATTGCATCCTATTACAGACTGTACTAATCAGGGAACAGATCTTATTTGCAGGTGTTTGGTGTGAAGCTTTTTGTTAAACAGAAAGGGAAAGTGTGTGGCTGTGCTTACTAGCAGCACAGAAATATACTGCACTGTCCTCAGGAGTTATACTGGATATGAGCAGAAATGCATCCTCTTTAGAGTGTCCTGAAATGTTGAATCGTGATTTAAAATTCTCCTCAGGAGTGAATCTTTCATAATGGAGCATTCCAATGAGCTCAATGGAGTCACTGACTGTTTTTTGTTGATACCAGTACATGTAGGGATAGTTGGTATCACCATGCCGGCACTTGAGCTTTGCTTCACTCTGCTCAGGTGTCATTAGTAGATGTGTTGGTGATTGCTGGATGTTGAGAGAAGACACCACTATTGCTATAAAGAAAAGTGATTGTATATTCATTCTAAGAAATTAAAACCAAGCTATTATATTGAGTAATTTTTGTAATCATGCTTACCTTTAAGGCTGATGAGAATTATACTTGTGACAATAATTTTATCCATCTTGTCAATTATTCTCCAGGCTTTCCAGTATTGAATCATATCTTTAACTTATTTTGTGTTATCTTAAATGATAAAATATCAGTGACTCCACCTGTCTTCTGATTGTATATCCTCTGACTATCAGTACAGGTGCATATGTATCATGATGTGACACAGCAAGGTGTCACATGACACAGGAGGGGATTTCAGTACATGGTTTAGTGTGTATATAGCACTGTGGCACTCACTGCACAGAAATGCAAAGCGCTGTAGCCTGCAGTCACAGACTGTGCTATAAGGTAACCTTCCTTCTCTGCGTCTCCTGACATGTTGAACCCCTTTTTCTCTATTTTGGGATTCTTGAAGTCGAGAAACCCAATGAGCTCAAGACTTTTCTGGTTAACCTGCTGATACCAGTATATTTTGTCATATTTTTTGTCATGGTGGCTGCATGTGATATTTAGCAATTCACCAGGTTGCAGGATTAGCTCAGCAGGGAACTGTGAAACAGATAAACACATGCAGCTCCCTAGAGAGATATTGGGGAGAAAAAAAAAAACTATTAGAAACAGTCATTAATAAAAATAAAAAAAATAATAAAAAAATCTAAGAAACCTGTGATATCACATTTTCACTCACCTATAAACCAGTGTAAAATAAAATATGTTGCTGTAGCTCTAAGCATCATGATGCGTAGTGACATCTTAAGAATATGAAGTTGGTCTGATTACTGAGCTGTGGAGGAATCTGGATGAAGTCATGTGCTGCTTTCTGTTATATGTATCACTACTGCCACCTTATGGACCTCTTCTCTTAAGACCCCACTGTTTGGATGCCACTATGCACATATTGAAATGTCATCCTTTCCATTTATTGCATATAAATATAGCCTGTTTATCAGTTAACTTGCATATGCATGTAAGTAATATTGATAAGCATGCATATACATGCTTTTGGCAGCCTGGGAAAACCGTCACATCGTGGACTTTTAGACATTTTCTACTCTACAGTACAGTATATAGATCTGACAGTGTTTCTCTTTTGCAGGTATTTCACCACAATGAAAATTCTAGCATTTAAAATAGAAGAAAATGACATTTAAAGATTCCACTCCAACAGCCGGTGTTTGATCACAAGCTGAATTGAACAGGTTTGTCCATTTAGCATGTAGCTATCCAGCAACTTGATCAAAGCATGAGATGGACTGTGTAAGAAGATCACACTTAGCTAGCAAGATTTTAGACAACTTTAGGCAAATGTTTTAACTGTTTTCCCCACCATATTTACTAAAATGGCTAATTATAATCAGAGAACAGATCTTATTTGCAGGTGTTTGGTGTGAAGCTTTTTGTTAAACAGAAAGGGAAAGTGTGTGGCTGTGCTTACTAGCAGCACAGAAATATACTGCACTGTCCTCAGGAGTTATACTGGATATGAGCAGAAACGCATCCCCTTTAGAGTGTCCTGAAATGTTGAATCGTCCTTTAAACTTCTCCACAGGAGTGAAACGTTCATACTGGAGTGTTCCAATGAGGTCAATGGAGTCACCGACTGTTTTTTGTTGATACCAGTACATGTAGTTATAGTTGGTATCACCATGCCGGCAGCTGAGCTTTGCTTCACTCTGCTCAGGTGTCATTAGTAGATGTGGTGGTGATTGCTGGATATTGACAGAAGTGATCACTGCGGCTATATAAAAACATTGTGTGTATTAAGAACTTACAACCAAGATTTAATTTTGAGTAATTTTTGTAATCATGCTTACCTTTAAGACTGATAAGAATTATACTTGAGACAATAATATACAAATAATATAAAATTATACTTTTAGCCATCTTGTAAATTATTCTCCAGGCTTTCCAGGATGGAATCATATCTTTAACTTATTTTATGTTATCTTAAATGATGAAATATCAGTGACTCTTCTTGTCTTTTGATTGTATATCCTCTGACTCTCAGTACAGGTGCAAGTGCATCATGACGTGACACAGGAAGCTGTCATGTGACACAGGAGGGGATTTCAGTGCATGGTTTAGTGTGTATATAGCACTGTGGCACTCACTGCACAGAAATACAAAGCGCTGTAGCCTGCAGTCACAGACTGTGCCATAAGATAACCTTCCTTCTCTGCATCTCCTGAGATGTTGAACCCTTTTTTGTCTATTTGGGGCCTCTTGAAGTTGAGAAATCCAATAAGCTCTAGACTTTGCTGGTTAAGCTGCTGATACCAGTGTATTTTGTCATATGTTTTGTCATGGTGGCTGCATGTGATATTTAATGATTCCCCCGGTTGTAGGAATAGCTCAGCAGGGAACTGTGCAACAGATAAACACATGCAGCTCCCTAGAGGGATATTAGCGTGAATGAACCATTAGAAACAGTCATTAATAAATATATATATATATATTTCTAAGAAGCATGTGATCACATTTTCACTCACCTATAAACCAGTGTAATATAAAATATGTTGCTGTAGATCTAAACATCATGACGTGTAGTGACATCTTAAGAATATGAAGTTGGTCTGATTACTGAGCTGTGGAGGAATCTGGGTGAAGTCATGAGCTTCTTTCTGTTATATGCATCACTACTGCCCCCTTATGGACTTCTTCCGATGTTTTGAACATACAAGTTACCTTTACAGTATATAAATTTGTACAGTATATAGATTTGAAAATGTTTCTCTTTCTGCATATATCCCACCACTTCTAAATTTCTAGCATTTTACACTTTCTCCAAAGTGAAAACAGAGAAAATTACATTTAAAGATTCAAATTCAACCGTAGTGCAGGAGGATCATGGATATTTTAACAGCCAGTATATGATCACAAATTAAACTGATAAGGCCTTTGTCCATTTCACTATGGCATGTAGCTATCCAACAACTTGATGAAGTGTGAAATTAGCTTGCAAGTATTTAGACATCTTAAGCAGATGATTATTATTTTTATTTATTTTTTTATTTTTTGCAACCATATCTGTTCAATTGGTTCCTTTTCATGAAAGACTAGGTAAAATATGAAAGTAAATAAACTTTTTCATGTTTTTCATTTCAGTTAAATATGTTTAGGGTTTCTTAAAGCAGAGGTGTCATATCATTTTTTTTTTTTTTGCCAAAAAACTATTTATTTGTTTTTGTTTGTTTGTTTGTTTATAGGCAGAATTTGGTGACACTGGTGTCCAACAGGTTATCCCAAACCAACCCACATGTATTTATTTCATAACATTCCATGCCCTACTGTATGCATATGATAGTGATACAGTGTGAGCTTTTCGTAGAGCTAACCAGGGATCTTGAACACCTGTGTGTGTTCGAGCAGCACAGTAGTACACAGCACTGTCATTTGTTAACACATTTTCCATAATCAGAAAGGCATCACTTGCTCCATCACCATCCAGTTTAAATTCTCTATCCAAACCAGATTCTACATTTATATTGTTTCTGTAAAGATATCCAAGTAGTTGTAGATCTTGGTCCCCAGACTGTTTGTACCAGAGGATGACCGTGTAGTCTGGGACACGCTGAGAACACTCAAGCCTCACATTGTCATGCTTATTGATCAGCAACTCAGGAGGCTTTTGATAGACAGTGAAGCTTAATGATGATCCTGATAAACCAACAACATTTAAGGGTTAATTTAATTTCTTTACATAAGTTAACCATGTTTCAAAATGCTCACTGCTGGACTAAACCATAATATGTGGTGTTTTTAAAGAAGGAATTTGTCAAGCCACTATATAATATATTTTTTATTATAGTGCTCTTTAAAAAATATCATACCTGTCAAAAACATCACAAAGGCAATGATGGTGACAATGATGGTTCTGAGCATGGCTCTGCATCAGGAGAGAGAGAAGATAATATTCTTCTCAGTTATGGATTCATGAGGTACAGGGACAGGAAATGACATCATATGTTGTTGACTTTTCTTTAGCATGTGGCCGTGGTTTCATAGTTGGATTGCTTTCAGCAGCTGAGATGAAGTGTGCATTAGACAATAAAAGACAATAAAAAACCCAACCCAGTTTCCACAGAGGAAAGATTCCTTATAGTTAATAAACACTCCCTGACTGCATCTCAATCAACTTTGCAAAATAACAATTGTTAATAACATATGGCTAATACTGTAACAGTTTCATCATAGTTGTCACTTATACAAAAGTCATTTACAGTATATCTTACTTTACTTAATGCTTTTTGATTTAGCTGAACATCTTAGCAATGCATATCTGTTCATGTCAGTATGTACATTTAAGTATGATGGCAGTGTGCAAGCAGAAATTTGATCAGTTATATATATTTTTGTTATCATCAGACTTGATTGTGCATGACATTCAGCGTACATTTCTTCACTATTAAGCAATACCTTCATGATTATTTATTCATTCATTCATTCATGTTCATCTTCATGCTCTTAACTCTGGATGGGAACAGCAGTCCATAGCACACATATATTGCCATCCTTATTCACAATTTAGTGTAGCCTATTCACCTACCAACATATTTTTGTCAGAAAGTCCTCCACTAACCTGGAGGTAACATATGGTGAAACAGGGAAAACGTACAGGACAGTAACCCAAGTTCAACAGAGGACCCTGGAGCTGAGAGCAGCAATACTACCAGCTACTTCACCATGCTGCCATGTTGCTGATTGTTTTTAATTATTTAAATTTATTAAATATGAAAACAGCAAAAGTGTTCAAAAGCAATAAGAAAAGTCATTGATTAAGCATTTAATGTATCTAGGAAAATACAAGCTCAGTATGATATAGGAAGTACACAGTGTAACACATATTCTTGATGTTGTAGCCACACTTCTATTACCTTTGAGGCAGCTCAAACAGATGAGTTTAACCAAAAATGTAATTTCCATTTAAGCTGGTTTGTGAAAGACAATTGGTTTGTGAAACTGGTTTGTAAAAAGTGATCCAAGTTGGTAACATTTGAAACTTGACCACTAAAGAGACAGGAAATGACATCGTTACACTATGCGACGAGATGCAGACAAACTAGTCTGATTCTACTGGGCATTAAGTAGAGCCTGTTAGAGTACATTATTTAGATCAGTATTAAATGATTGTGATGAAGATAAATATGTTCATGCCTACTGTGCTCTGCCACTCCAAGTAACCCCCACATATCAAGTCATGGCACAAAGAACCTTAGAATTTCCATCATCTGCATTCATGCCATAAATGAACTAAACTACAACACTATGATGAGCCACACATTGTCCACAACTACATGTGAACTCCTGCTGCTGAAGAGAAATGAGTGCACGCAGTGTTCTGACCTTCTGAATTCATTTGAGGATGAGTTAATTTAGCATAAATTAAACTGAGCCGATCTCTACTCTCTATAATGAATGAAATGACATCACATATTGCCGCTGTACCGACAGAGTGGTTTAACATACTCAGCAGTGTAGTTGGTGAGACTTTTGATGCGGTTATGAGACCACAGGTTATGAACAGGTGTATGAGACTGTACAGTTGATTAAAGACAAAGGATTTTTTTTTCAAGGAGAGGACGTGTGTGACATAATGTGTTAAAAGCTGCACTTAAAGAGTAAAGAGTGCTGTGGACATGTGTTTTGCTTTAGGAATTTATAGAAAAGGAAATTAATATCGAGTAAGTGACATTTCGAAGACAATATTATCAGACACAAATGTTCCATTTATTTTTGCTCTGTGGTTTCTTAGAGATCTATTTCTGCTCATAGTCACTTTATAGCACATCAACTAGCTGGCCAGCTATTTCACATTGATCTGTAGATTCCTGTTAAATGGGCTTCTGGTAAAATCTACATTCCTTCTTCCTTTTCATCTTCATGTATCGAAATTACATATTTTAAGTCAAAAGATATATTCAAGTATAAGGTGATTCATATAAAACCTATTTTAAATGAGGAAATACAAGAAACTGCAGCACCACCTAGAGACCATATGAATACCCACACAGTGCCTTTACTTCTTTGAGTATTTGTTCAGTACTGTAGTGAGTTTGCACCACAGTGTTGACTCACAGCACAGAAATACAGAGCATCATCTCCTGGGTCCAAGTTCTTCACTGTTAAAGAGCCACTCTCAACTACAGTCTTAACTGCCTTGTATTTGTCTTTACTGAATTTCCCATAATCTGGTTCAACACCAAACGATGTGAAAACGAGGAGTGTAATTCCCTCCCCTGGAAGCTGCTTAAACCAGTACATCTGTATATAACTGATTCCCTTATTGTGACTGCAGTTCATTTCTACAGAGTTCCCTGGAGAACCCCAGATCAAATCAGGCTTTTGGAAAACATCACTTCCATCCACTTGACCTGTGAGAGACGAATAGATCAAATTCAATTACTGAAACAAGTGAAAGATACAACAGTGTGTTTGTAGTTGTAAAGACTTACAAGATAAAAGACAAAGTGCCAGAATAAGGAGAACTGTGATCATGTTGGACTCCTGCTGTGGGAGGTGGATAAGTTACTGAACTCCCTCTTGACCTTCCTCTTTATATAAGAAAGGAAATGACATCACACATCACTCTACTGACAGAATGTTTTAATGTTGGAATAATGTCAGCAGTTTGGTTGTTGTGACTTGTGATGTGAAAGACTCTCAATTTCCAGCCAGGGAAAGGTTTCCTTTATAATTTTCATCAGTTTTTTTTTTTTTTTTTTATAGTCATAGGTTGCATATCCGATGAGTATCAGGCTGGTGTTCATGTGTTCTCTGATACCACAGTATAATGTTATAGTTATTGATGCTGTGTTTTCAGGTTAGATTTACACTCTCATCCGGCAAACACAGCACATCAGCAGGAAAAAGAGACGACAAAGAAAAATGAGGTGATTAGACATGTGGTGATAATTATTATAAACACGTGTTAGCTTACACAGAAATAATATTTTTCAGGAATCCCCAAATAACTTAAATACCACAGAGAAGCTCAGGTATCATTGTCATTTTTGTAAATAAAAAATTCAGTATACTGTATATGATCCAAATGTAAATGATTGTATGACCTTATTTAACCATATTTCCTCCACCAATTTAAAGAGAGGTAATGGGAGCTCAGTGATGAAGATTCTGTCTTAGATTTTATTATGCTTCTCATATGAATTTCTTTTCATTAGTGAGTGAATGAAGCTACTGCACCACCTACTGATGAGTTGCCAAACTGAGTTGTTTTGTCGATTTTTTGAGTGTCAGGGTAAGATTGATCACGACCAAGCCGTTACTGACAATGAATGAACAAATTTCTGATTAAAAGTAAGGTACACCTATGATAGTTTAACCATTATATCAAAATAAAAGTCAATAAATAATTGCAATTAAAGAAATGGATCTTATGCCAATCCCTTTACTGAAATCCATCGACTGATTTATCACTAACAAATGTAAATTCAACAAGTGTAATTTTCTGATGTCCTTATTGTAACTGCAGTTTAGTTCTACGAAGCTCTATGGAGAACCCCAGATCATATCAGACATCTGAAAAATACAATTTCTAATTGAATAGCATGAATGTTGGAATAATGTCAGCAGTTTGGTGTTTAGTGTAACTTGTGATGTGGTTAAACAGGTGTTTGAAGCTGTAGAGATGATAAAAGACAGGTTTTAGTTTTAAGGAGAGGACGTGTGTGACACTGTGTGTAATAAGCTGCACAGACGTACAGAGCGCTGTGCAGCACTTGACTTGCTTTGGGAATTTGTAGAGAAACTGAAGATCTTCCATCTCCACTCACTGTAAAATTGCCTTCATAATGTTTTTCATATTCTGGCTTGGTATAATAAACATATCCGATGAGTTCCAGACTCGTGTCTCCATGTGTTCTCTGATACCACAGTATAGTGTCATAGTTATTGATGCTGTGATTACAGGTTAAAGTTACACTCTCATCAGGCAAACACAGCAAATCAGCAGGACTTTGATGAACATCTTTGCAAATCAAAGAACCTGTATGATTGAAAACAGCAGATTTTTAAAATTTTCATATATCTAATATAACATTATAATGAATCATTCCATGTTTCATACTATAGAATATTTTACATAAAATATTCAGTATAATATATATTATATGTATAAAGGCTTATATTAGCTGTAATATTACCTGAGAGGCAGCTCACACAGATGATGAGTTTAAATGGAAATCTAATCATATTGATTTCTTTAAACTGGTGAAAGAAATAAAGAATTCACATTTGTTTTCATACAGAAAAATGTGACACATGATCAGACTTCATGGTGTCAATAAGGAGACAGGATGTGACATCATTACACTGACAAACACTATAATCACACCCATTACTCTGAAATTAGAGACTACTGTTCAAAAAATAAAATGTGAAAGCACTAAAGGAAGCACAAAGTGCAGAAAGAAATCATGAAGATATTTAGAGAAATATTCAGAGTTTGCTTTTCAAAAAATAACACATACAATATTATTGATATATAAATTCTCATAATCTAAATGCAAACAATAAAGCTAGAGAGAGCTGTCAGGCAAAAGAAATGCCAGCCCAAAATCACACAAATTTTCAATTAATAAAAACAATGACTTAATATAAAGTGTTAAAAGGAAAAGAAGATAAATACAGATAAAAGAAATACAGAGCACTGTGTGGCATGTGTCTTGTTTCGGGAACTTGTAGAGAAGACTGTAAAGTTTCCTTCATAATATTACTCAAATTCCTTTGCATAGTTGTAATAAAGCCAGCGAGTTTCAGGCTTGTGTCTTTATGTTTTCTGATACCACATTATTTTGTCAGTGAAACAGATGCAATGACTGCAGGTAATATTTACACTCTCCTCAGGAAAACACGACACATCTGCAGGGCTCTCATGAATTTCACTGCAAATTAAAGAACCTACACTGAATTCTTGTGTTTGTTTCAAGTTAGTTATTCTAATACATATAAAATATTTAAATGAATCATTGGATGTCATCCATCCATCCATCCATCTATCATCTATACTGCTTACCTGTTAAGTGTGGTGGGGAAGCTGGAGACAATCCCAGCTGACTTTGGGTGAGAGGCAGGGTACACCCTGGGCAGGTCACCAATCTGTCACAGGGCTAACACAGAGCCCAACAACCATTCATACCCATATTCAAACCTATGGGCAAGTTAGAGTAGCCAGTTGATCTAATCTACATGTCTTTGGATTGTAGGAGGATACCGGAGCACCTAGAGGAAACCAACACAGGCACAGTGAGAACATGTAGACTCCACACAGAAAGGCCTCAGTCAGCCAACAGGTTCAAATTCACAACCTTCTTGCTGTGATGCAACACTGCACAACCAAGCCACATCACATTGTTATAGCATAGACTATATTATAACGAATATTCAATGTATTACATTTTTACATATAGTACTATTAACACTGATATTACTTGAGAGGCTGCTCAGACTTGATCAGTTTACATGGAAATCTTCTCATAGTAATTTATTTAAATTGGTGTGAGGAAAAGAGTATCTACATATGATCAAAAACTTATATGTGACATGTGCCTTTTGATCAGAACTCATATTGTAAGCAGGATGTGACATCATTACATTGAATAATATTATGGGCAGATCCATGTTTAAGCGTGCACAGAAAACATATAGTTAATCTAACCCAGCATAGCATAGGCGTCCTTATGGCTTTGTGAAATGACAATAATATATTCCCAATTTAAATGCTTGTATGACCATATTTCCTGCTGAGATCATACTGAGGCAAAATAAATGCCAGTGTATTTCCTTCATTCACCTAAACTGAGGCAAATAGGAGCTCAGTGATTAAGGTACAGTTTTAGATTTTATGTTGCAAGCATGGGGTGCTTCAGATAGAAGTCTATTTATGGTCAAAAAACATTACAACACCACCTAGACACCAGATGAATATTCGGAATATTTATTATTGTAAGAGAGAAAAACATATATATATTTTTTTTTTCTAGAGTGCAAAGTGTTGTACAGAAACATTGCAACACAGAGTCATGCGATTAGGCCTCCACACCAACAGAGGGCTCCTCCCCTGAGTTCTAGTACACAATCTTTCTGTACCCCATTCACCTATTTATGAACAATTGAACTACATACAGACTCATTTGTTGTTATTGATTCATTAAATCTCCAGCACACTGAGCCCACACCTTCTCCTGCTGCTTTTCCAATTTTTTGCCTGTCAGAAATACAGAGCATCATCTCCTGGATCCAAGCTCTTCACTCTTAAAGAGCCAGTCTTGAATACCATCTTAACTGCCTCATATTTCCTTTTTCTGAATTTCCCATAATCTGGTTTAACACCAACAAATGTGAACACGAGGAGTGTAATTCCGTCCCCTGCAATCTGCTTAAACCAGAACATCTGTCTGTGGTTGATCCCCTTATTGTGACTGCAGTTCACTTCTACAGAGCTTTCTGGAGAACCCCAGATCACATCAGGCATCTTGAAAACACCACTTGCATCCACTTGACCATAAATTAAACCGAGATAATCTCTCTCTGTATTTAAGGAAGGAAATTACATCACTTATTGTCGTCTTCTGAGAGAACGTTTTAATATTGGATTAATGTCAGCAGTGTGGTTGCTGTAACTTGTGATGTGGTTAAACAGGTGTATGAGGCTGTAGAGTGATTTAAAAACAGGTTTTTGTTTTAGGGAAAGGACGAGTGTGACACTGTGTGTAATAAGCTGCACAGAAGTACAGAACACTGTGCAGCACTTGGCTTGCTTTGAGAATTTGTAGAGAAACTGATGACTCTCCATTTCCAGTCAGGTTAAAATTTCCTTTATAATTATCCTCAATTTTTTTGGTATGGCTATAGCTCGCATATCCTATGAGTTTCAAGCTGGTGTCTTCATGTGTTCTCTGATACCACAGTATAGTGTCATAGTTTTTGATGCTGTGTTTACAGGTTAGAGTTACACTCTCATCAGGTATACACAGCACATCAGCAGGACTTTGATGAACATCTTTGCAAAATAAAGAACCTAGGGGGAAAAAAATTATTTTTAATTTTCATAACTTCATAATATAACACGTATTTAATCATTTTATATTTCATGTGAACACTAATATTACCTGAGAGGCAGGTCACACAAATGATGAGTTTAAATGGAAATCTAATCATACTGAGTTATTTAAACTGGTGTAAGTGACAAATGATCTACATTTGCTCAGTAAAATGTGACACATGATAAGTGTGTCTTATAGTGTCAGTGAGGAGTCAGGATGTGACATCACATTGATGAACATTATGATCACACCAGTGGTAGCTTAGTAGTTAAGACATTGGACTATACATTTGCATGAGTTCTTTCATTATTTGTTCAGTGCTGTAGTGAGTTTGCACCACAGTGTTGGATCACAGCACAGAAATACAGAGCATCGTCTCCTGGATCCAAGTTCTTCACTGTTAAGGAGCCAGTCTCAGGTACAGTTTTAACTGCCTTGTATTTGTCTCCATTGAATTTCACATAATCTGGATCAACACCAACCGATGTGAATACAAGGAGTGTAATTCCCTCCCCTGGAAGCTGCTTAAACCAGTACATCTGTACATATCTGATATCCTTATTGTGACTGCAGTTCATTTCTACAGAGTTCCCTGGGGAACCCCACGTCACATCAGGCATCTGGAAAACACCGCTTCCATCCACTTGACCTGTGAGAGACAAATTAAGTCAAGTGCTGAAATGAATTAAAGAAACAGTGTTTGTAGTTGTAAAGTCTTACAAGATAAAAGACAAAGTGCCAGAATAAGGAGAGCCGTGATCATGTTGAACTCCTGCTGATAAAGAGGGACACAGTGACCTGAAATGAACTCCTGTGACGGTGGGAGGAGGATACATTAAACTGAACTGATCTTCCTCTCTATATGATAAAGGAAATGAACCAGCACAGACACAGGCAGTAACCTAAGATAGGGATCAAAATGTTCCTCAAGTTAAATGAATAGTAGAAATAAATGAGATAGATCTTATGTCATACCATTTTTAATTTATTTCTCAATTGAAATTTAATGAACCAGAGGCAGAAAAAAACAAGGATCATTGTAGAACAAGTAAAAGAAAATGTCCACAAACTGTACAGTTGCAAAAAAAAAAAAAAAAAAAGCTTGTAAACCTTATGGAGTTATCAGGGTTTTTGCATTGGATATTTATAAAAAAGAGGTCTGACCTTTATCTATATCACAATAATAGATAAACACAGCCTGCCTAAAGGAATAACACACAAGTGGTAGAACCTTTCAAGCCTTTGAGCATATTGAGTAACCGTTGACAGTGCATACTTGGAAAAAATGTAGTGAGCCCTTGAATTTATTAATTTGTTGATCATCCTTGAGCAGCAACAACATCAAATGTTTTCTGTATTTGCTTATAAGACTGGCACATCAATAGAGAGAATTTCGGACCATCGTCACTGTAAAACTGCTTTAGTTCTGTGACATTTTGGGGCTGTTTTGAATGAACAGCTCTCTTCAGGTCATGCCACAGCCTCTCAATTAGGTTAAGGTCAGGACTATGACTTGACCATCCCAAACCACACATTTGGCTCCTTTTTAGTTATTCTTTAGTTTATTTACTTGGATTAATTTTCTTGTTGCATCATCTAACCTCTCTTAAACTTCAGGTCATGGACTATTGCCATGAAAATCTCATGTAAAATGTCTTGATACAGTTTTGACCTCATTGCTCCCTCAATTATTGTAAGCTGTTTCACAGCTGGGATGAGGTTGTGGTGTTGCTGTTTAGTGCCTTTTTTCCCTCCAAACACAGCATTGTGCTTTTTACCAAAAAAGTTATAGTCGTCTCATCTTCCCAGAACTGATCCTGGAACAGAACTTCAACTCCATTCTGATGCACGCTTAAGGTACTTCATATAAAACCTCTGTTGTATATATTTAGACTGACTAAATGAAACTACAGCACCATCTAGAGACCAAATGAATATCCACACAGTGCCTTTAGTTCTTTGAGTATTTGTTCAGTGCTGTAGTGAGTTTGCACCACAGTGTTGGCTCACAGCGCAGAAATACAGAGCATCATCTCCTGGATCTAAATTCTTCACTGTTAAAGAGCCAGTCTCAGGTACAGTCTTAACTGCCTCATACTTGTCTTTACTGAAATTGCCATAATCTGGTTCAACACCAACCGATGTAAATACGAGGAGTGTAATTCCCTCCCCTGGAAGCTGCTTAAACCAGTACATCTGTCTGTAAGTAATATCCTTATTGTGACTGCAGTTCATTTCAGCAGTGTTTCCTGGAGAACCCCAGATCACACCAGGCATCTGGAAAACATCACTTCCATCCACCTGACCTGTGAGAGAGAAATAGATTAAAGTAATTCAAGTGTTGAAACGCGTTAAATATAAAACTGTGTTATAATGTAAAGCCTACAGATAAAACATGTAGTTGCCTTACCAGAAAAAAAACAAAGTGCCAGAATAAGGAGAGCTGTGATCATGTTGGACTCCTGCTGTTAAAGAGGGACGCAGTGACCTGAAATGAACTCCTCTGACAGTGGGAGGAGGACACATTAAACTGAACTGATCTCCATCTATATATGATGAAGGAAATGACATCACATATTGTTGCTCTACTTACAGAGTGGTTTAATATTGGCATAATATCACCAGTTTGGTGTTTAGTGAAACTTGTGATGTGGTTAAACAGATGTATGAGGCTGTAGAGTTCATTAAAGACAGGTTTTTGTTTTAAGGAGAGGACGTGTGTGACACTGTGTGTAATAAGCTGCACAGAAGTACAGAGCGCTGTGCAGCACTTGACTTGCTTTGAGAATTTGTAAAGAAACTGATGACTCTCCATTGCCAGTCATGTTAAAATTTCCTTTATAATTTTCCTCATATGTTGGATTGCTAAGAAAAACATATCCGATAAGTTTCAGACTGGTGTCTCCATGCGTTCTCTGATACCACTGTATTATATTGTAGTTTGGGATGCGGTGGCTGCAGGTAAGAGTTACACTCTCTTCAGGCACACACAACACATTAGCAGGGGTCTGATGAACATCGTTGCAAAATAAAGAACCTAGATGGAAAGAACAGTGTTAAATTTGGATTTCTTTAATATGATCTATTTAATCCCATTTGTAAATTTAAATAAATTGCAACACATCTATAGCAGTATATCTAGAGAACATTATAATAAATATTCAATTTTACACACACTCCATGGACTTATATCAACTCTTAATACTACCTGAGAGGCAGGTCACACAGATGATGAGGTTAAATGGAAATCCAATCATATTTATATTTTAAACTGGTGTGAGAATAAAATGATCTATATTTATTCCAAATCAGTAAAATGTGACACATGATCAGACCTCATACTGTCGATTAGAAGACAGGATATGACATCATTATACTGATGAACACTGATCACACCCACTACTCTGAAATTAGAGACCGCAGGTTTGGAAATCTGTTTACTGCAGAATTATCATAAGACATACAGTAGAATGTAAATTGTAAATGACAGTTATAGTTTTAATTTAAATAATATTGTGTTGTAGTTTGTAGTTGATCAGGGTTTTTTTCCCCAGTAAAATGGCACCCTGAAATTGCAGTGAAGACTTATAGGATGAATTTATATTAAAATGATGTTAAATTCATTAATTAATTTATGTGTGTGAGGTGGGAATTCACACTGAATAGAATGTCAGTCCATGAACAAACACATTCATATGCTTATTTACACCTAGGGGCAATTTAGCCTGGCCAGTCCACCTACCATCCTGTTTTAATGAGGTGGTAGGAAACCAGATAACCTGGAGGGGACCTGCACAAGCAGAAGCAGTAACCCAAGCTCAGGATAAAAATGTGCCATCAGTTTAATAAACAGAAATAAATTTGTTAAATCTGATGTCATACGCATTTTCATTTATTTCTCAGTTGAAGTTTGATGAACCAGAGGCAGAAAAAACAGCAAGGATCACCATAGAATAAGTAAAAGAAAATGTGTCCACAAAGAAAAAATGATTCCAAGAAAATGATTGCGAGCCCTATGGAGTTACCAGGGTTTTTGCATTGGTTATTTATAAAAAGAAGTCTGACCTTCCTCTATGTCTCAAGTATAGACAAACACAATCTGACTAAATTGATAACACACGTAGTTGTAGCTTTCAAGTCTTTATTAAGCACATTGAGTAACTGTTCACAGTGCATACTTGAAAAAAGTTAGTGAACCCTTGATTTTAGTCATTTGTAGATCATCCTTGAGCAGCAACAGCATCCACCAAATGTTTCCTCTAACTGCTTATAAGACTGGTACAACAATGGGGAAGAATTTTGGACCATTTCTCACTATAAAACTACTTTAGTTCATCAATATTCTGGGGCTGTTTTGATTGAACAGCTCTCTTCAGGTCATGCCACAGCTTCTCAATTAGGTTAAGGTCAGGACTATGACTTGGCCATCCCAAACCACAAAATTTGTTCTTTTTTAGTCTTTTTTTTGTTTGTTTTTTTACTTGGATCATTTTCTTGTTGCATCATCTAACCTCTCTTAGGCTTGAGGTAATGGACTGCTGGCTTGACATTCTCCTGTAAAATGTCTTGATACAGTATTGCATTCATTGTTCCCTCAATTATTGTAAGGTGTTCACTTCCACTATCATTTTTTCAATTGAAAGACCTGAATCCAGTTAGCTTTTGGAGTCATTTTCTCAAAGGTTAAGTTACCTTTTCTAGCCTGCACTGGCACTGTGATTACTCAGTATGTTTGATAAAGACCTGGAGACTATGTATGCTATTAGTTTAGTCAGATTGTTGTGACTTGGATCATTATGAAGATTTTTAAGCTTTTATGGAAAATGAGTAATTTCTTTCCATACCCTAAAATGTCTTAGATGGACAACCTGGTTCTATTCTGATGCAAACTTAAGGTGCTTCATATAAAATCTCTGTTGTATTTATTTAGACTGACTGAATGAAACTACAGCACCATCTAGAGACCAAATGAATATCCACACAGTGTCTTTAGTTCTTTGAGTTTTTGTTCAGTGCTGAAGTGAGTTTGCATCACTGTGTTGGCTCACAGCACAGAAATACAGAGCATCGTCTCCTAGGTCCAAGTTCTTCACTGTTAAAGAGCCACTCTCAACTACAGTCTTAACTGCCTCATACTTGTCTTTACTGAATTTCCCATAATCTGGTTCAACACCAACTGTTGTGAATACTAGGAGTGTAATTCCCTCCCCTGGAAGCTGCTTAAACCAGTACATCTGTCTGTGATTAATATCTTTATTGTGACTGCAGTTCATTTCTACAGAGTTCCCTGGAGAACCCCAGATCACACCAGGCATCTGGAAAACATCACTTCCATCCACTTGACCTGTGAGAGAGAAATAGATCAAATTCAAGTGCTTAAACATGTTAAAAATACAACAGTATGTTTGTAGTTGTAAAGCCTTACAAGAAAAAAGACAAAGTGACAGAATAAGGAGAGCTGTGATCATGTTGGACTCCTGCTGTTAAAGAGGGACACAGTGACCTGAACTGAACTCCTGTGACGGTGGGAGGAGGATACATACATGCATCACATACCGTTTCTCTACTGACAGAATATTTTAATATTGGAATAATGTCAGCAGTTTGGTGTTCAGTGTAACATGTGATGTGGTTAAACAGGTGTTTGAGGCTGTAGAGATGATTAAAGACAGGTTTTTGTTTTAAGGAGAGGACGTGTGTGACACTGTGTGTAATAAGCTGCACAGAAGTACAGAGCGCTGTGCAGCACCTGACTTGCTTTGGGAATTTGTAGAGAAACTGAAGATCTTCCATCTCCACTCACTGTAAAATTACCTTCATAATTTCCCTCATAATATGGACTGGTATTACTAACATATGC
>JAQQZR010000005.1:496056-513031 GCA_030068235.1 Notoglanidium macrostoma
TGAGTTTGTCTGTACCAGTTGATTTGATCATAATTTGGTACTATGTGGTCACACTGGATTTTAACAGATTCTTTATGATTGCCAAAGAGATCAGGAGGATTCTGGAAGACACGATCACTCTGAGAAAATCCTGCAATGAGAGAGAATATTGATTGGAATGATATCAAATTAAATTAATATAACAGTGCTTACACAACATTAATATGAATAAAAGTATACCTCTGGGACATATCATTAGAACCCATATAATACTGGCAGCTCGGATCATATTGAAAGTCTGAATGTCAGTTTTAAACTGAGCTGATTTGCACTAAAGTGTCTGATGTAGTAAACCATGTGATCAGGTTTCCTCCCAAACTTTAACAGCACAGCGCCCCATATAAGAAAAATAAGAACTGCATCTCTCTTGAGAATATAGGCCAAAGTGGAAAGAATACTGTCCTTACTTGTTTTTAACATTTACTAATGCATGCCAGGGTCTGATGTACAATACAGCTTATCAGAGAAGAACAATAGTCCTTTTCCAAATATTGCTTCCAACAAAGCATTAAAAATTATTAAATCACATTAGTGTTTAATAGTTCCCACAGTTTAACAGCACAGTGCCCACCCATCCATCCATCCATTCATTGTCCATCCATCCATCCATTATCTATACCGCTTTATCCATCAGGGTCGCGGGGAAGCTGGAGCCAATCCCAGCATCTTTGTGCAAGAGGCGGTGCCCACCCATTACCCCATTATTTAGCTGGCAAATTAGCAACCTTTATTAGCATTTTTACTCAAGTGAGCTATCCCAGCTAGATACATTTAAAGCTCTTTAACTGCATTTAGCTTACATTACAGCAATACATTGGTTGATTCAAAACAAAACAAAGTGGCAGCAATCCAGTTTTGTAACATGACTGACAGCATTATCTGTCCAGAGAAAAGCACTTAATTCCCAACAATGTAAAGGTTGTGTTTTTTTCCTATCTTGTAAAAGCTGTTCCACTTTGATTTTATTATTTCTTGGATTGCAGCATTTATTTCCCAGATGATAATGTTTGTTTCTCTCAGAGTAAAAGTATTTGGCCATTAAGCACCATCTTCTGCTATGTTTGCCTTTCTGAACACTAATGATTGGGCAGGAGTGAAAGACAGTTCTGAAGGAAGTATCTATCAGAAGGAGTCTGAGTCTGAAGAGTGTTTCACAAAGCAAGCTTACTCAGTAAGCCAGCACTACAAATCTAGCTCATATTCTGTTCTATTAAACAGTCTAATTTTAAATGCAGCCCAGTTATTATGATAAAACTGACTTTTGGAAAACATGCTGTGTCAAGCTAAGTTGATGCTGATGATGAAGCTTAAATGGATAAGCCATGTGAAGCTAAGACTGTAGCAGGCTGAAACAATAGCTAGAAACAAAGCTCTGCCATGATATTGTGTCCATTTAAATTTTTAGCATGGAAGAAAAAGCCCAGTCTTTCTTGACAATTTATAATTTTTTGTTGGGGCTGCAAGTGGTGGAATGTAACTAAATACATTTACTTATGTACTGTACTAAAGTACAAATTTAAGGTACATTTACTTTACTTGAGTTGTTACATTTGAACAACTTTAAACTTCTACTCCAGTGGATGGAGACTCTATATATCCTCTACTCTATATCACAGAGGAAAATAATGAAATATTTATTCCATTACATTTGCCTGACAGCTTTAGCTACTAGTTACTTTTCAGATTATAATTTTTCATCCCCTTCCTGTCCAGTGAAAATTTCATCCCCTTTCCCAATCCAGTGAAAATTGCATATGAAGGCTTAAGTGTTTTTTTATGGTTCGAGAAAATTGTCCACTTAGGCTAAATAAACTTTTTATTAACCCTCTTGTTTTAGCTGGAAAATGCAGTAATATTAATCCAAAAAGATTCTATAATAGTACAACACTGACAGGGACCTTATTACTCCACAGTGAGTACTTTTACTTTTGATATTTTACTCAGTATGCTGATAATACTTACATATGTTTACTTAAGTAAGGTTTTGAATGCAGGATGTATACTTGTAGTGGAGTATTTTCATAGTGTGATATTGGTACATTTACTTAAGTAAAGGTCCTGAATACTTTTTCCTTCACTGGATACTGTGCATAAACCTACATCTAGACTTGAATTAGTGAGCTGAGATGACACCTGGAGTGTGTGAGCAGAGTGGACTGAAAATATACTGAGGTTATTTTAAAATGTGCCTGTATTTATTTATTTAGTTAGTTAGTTAGTTAGTTAGTTGGTTGGTTGGTTATTCAGTTAGTTTGTGGAATACAAAGCTTAAAGCACACTCTGTTATACAGGTGTTGCAGGTGTATGAACAGCACTGTTTAATTCAACTATTCTATTCCACATGTTTAAGATTAGAGATAAGGGTTTTTGTACAGGAAAGAGGGGACTTGAGACACTGTGTCTACGTACTGCACAGTAGTAAACTGCAGTGTCATTTGGCTGCAAATTTTTAATAGTTATTTTACCAGTATTTTCCCCATTTCCATCCAAACTGATTTTGTTGGTCAAGGATTGCTCAGGGTTTTTGAAATGCATATTTAGGTGTCCAAGAATCTGTAACTCATTTCTGTCAGACTGTTTATACCAGAGCATAACATCATAGCCTGGTATGGAGTGAGAACAGGTGAGATCTGCAGGTTCCTGTATATTCTTGATTAAATCCTGAGGAGTCTGGTGAACATTTTTGACAGCCGAAGCCCACCCTGTATGAAAGTAACAGATTAATCCAGTTTTGAAATTACTCAACAATTTTGGTGTAAATTGTAGAGCATGGTTTTCACAAAGGAAAAATTAATAATTGATTATAATGTAATAAGAAATGTGCAGCATTACCAGTATGACAGATGAATGATGCAATAAAAGCAAAGAGTGTAATGATCATCTTGGCTCATCCTTTTGAATGAATGGAATATGTAGCTGTAGTCTGTTGCAGTAACGCTGCAGTGTCTAAAGCACCCCCATATGACAAGAAACTGAACTGCACCATGGAATTTATTTTATTTTTTTTACAAAAATTGGAAATATAAAATATTTGTTTTTATGGGGTGAGTGAAAGGCAGGTGCTTTAATCAGGGATGGACAAATCACTCATCCAGGATGATCAGATTATTTACTGGTGTTGTCAGTTTTTCATTTCCAGGTGTGGACAAGCAGTTTTAGTGGTCCCTCTCTCTCTCTCTCTCTCTCTCTCTCTCTCTCTCTCGCTCTCTATATCTCTCTCTCTCTCTCGCTCTCTCTCTTTTTCTCTCTTTTCACACATTCTATTGTAGGACACGTTATTTTTTCCAAATCCTACCAAGGACATGGTCTGCATGTTCATTTAATTTATTACATTGTTCAGATGCTACACCATTCTTGTGCATCAGGATATTAAGAACACCACAGACATTATCAGGAAAGACTATGGCTACATAAAGTAACTCCTTCATCAATTCAAATGACCGCTTATTTTTCCTAGTCTGTATTAATGCATATCATACTTTTTAGTTAAGTTACTTAATTAGCTCCTGCATTTTAGTCAAACACATCACAGCACAAGACAAACCCTGGATATTTCACTTGCTTGGTGAGCTAGGTAATTAATTTATGTTTTTTTTCCCATCACTGACTAATTTTCAATTGCTCGGTGCTCGATCTTCCCATGTACTCAGTTGGAAAATTAGGACGAATGGTTTCACACACTGGTAACATTTAATTCAGTCTTAAATGAATTTTCAAGGGTTCATTTTATTCAACTTTCTCCAAAGAAGGGTTTCTATAACTGAACTCTGTTGTAGTTTGAAATAGTGTTGTTGAAATCTGTGGAGCTCCTGCATTCGGCATTAGTTGATCTGCCACTGTGATTTCCACAGGTTCAATCAGGAAGGCCAATTGCACATCTCAGTTTTTCCACTGAACTAAAATATTATCCCATTAATGAATCCACCAAATATTTGCTAAAAATCATTATGCATAGTATCATTAAATGATGGAAATAGTATGTGCTTGGAGAACAGTTTTATAAATAAATAATATAAAGTGTGCGCATGTTGGAGGCATCACACTGAGAACATTATTCACTTCATTACATACTGTAGATGATGACTCCCTCTGTGTGTTTTATTAGTTACTGCAGTAACATCAGTGCAGGTGTTTTTGTTCAGCAGTGCAGTAGCTCTGTATCACTGTGCTCACTTACTGCACAGAAATATACAGCGCTGTCCTCTGTATCCAGATCCTTCACTGTTAAAGATCCATTTGTAGCAATTTCTTTAACAGTGGAAAATTTATTTTTATCAACAGCGCCAAACTCTTTAGTACTGGTGGTGGTGTACACGATGAACTCCATACTCTCTCCTTGGCGCTGTCTGTACCAGTACATTTGAAAATAGGTACCACCTTTATTATGACTGCACTTCATTTCAGCAGATTCTCCATTCAGATGCCAGATGACACTGGGGATTTGGGTGACTCCGTTCTCTCCTGCTAAAACTAAAGGACAGAAAGTTAAAAATAACATTTAAATATTAGGCATCATGAATTATTTGTAAATTAAATGCACTACACACGTTCATAACACTTCATAGATGAACAATAGGCTACCTGGAGTCCAGAGATGCATGAAAGGCAGGATGATGATCACACTAATCATATTGATTCATAATAATGGCAAGAGAGGAGATCCAGAGACTGCCACAAAAAAAATCCTTTTGAGGATCAGATGGAGGAAATGACATCATACCATTTCAACTCCTCCTTCCATGTGCTTCACTCTGAATAAACATGTCTGATTTCTTTGCCTCTATCTCATGGGTAAATATGGACCTTTACTGCATTTTCAACTTTTTATGTATGGGGAAAAGCAGCAGAATTAACAGATGTAAGTCTCAGCAAACACTTAAACAGTTGTTGCAGGTGTATAAACAGCTGTATAGACTATTTTTGTGCATATATTTAAGATCCTGAGATATGTGTTTTTGTACAGGAACGAGGAGGTTTGAGACACTGTGTCTCCGTGCTGCACAGAAATAAACTGCACTGTCATTTGGCTGCAGATCTTTGATGGTAAGTTTCCCTTTATTACGTACATCTCCATTTAAATTTATTTTTGTTTTCAGGGAGTCTTCAGGATATGCATGATTTAAATTCAAATATCCAAGAAACTGTAAAGGATTGCTGTCAGACTGTTTATACCAGAGCATATGCTCTTGGTTTGGTATGGCATTAGAGCAGTAAAGGTCTGTAGATTCCTGTATAGTCTTGATTAAGTCAGGGGGAGTCTGGTGAACATTGTTCACAGCAGAAGACAATCCTGAAGGAATAGAACAACAATTACACCATATTTGAACTCCACACTGCCACAAATTTTGCACAGTGCTTCAAGCATAGATTAGAATATAGCGCAAATGTATTGGATTACCTGTATGGCATATCACAGATGCAGTAAAAGTGATGATGAGCATCATTATCTCAGCTCTTCTTCTGTGTCAATAGCAGCATCTAAATATTCTCCTAGTCTGTTATAGTAATGGCTCCATCTTTAAAGGTGTGAAACGCCCCCTTATGTGAGACAAACAAATTGCATCAATGAAATATTGAGATGAATGTACAATAAAATGTTGGCATGATGTATTGCTATATTATGGGATGAGCTTAAGGCAAACACAATATTCATCCAGTTCCATTTCTTTGGATGATTTTACACATTTGCTAAACCAGCTGCTCAGTATTACACAGCAATATCTTTGCATGTACTCGGTTGGAAAGCAAGAGCTGAGTGTTAATCATCTGTAGGTGGTCTCTTTATTTCCACTGCACAGCTTATATGACAAAGTGTCACAGCCTGAAATAATGAGACATCTGCTGAGCTTTACTGCTCAATGAGACAGTGTTGATTTGTTACACATTGATTTCCCTGATTTTACATGAAAACTGACATAAAAAGGGAGTAAATGACATCAAATCCACTTCCACATACTGCCTTCTGAATAAGTCGTATCTGCTTGGCCTGAACATTTCCTCCAAATAAGGTATTTTTATTTCATTTGCACCCTACTGCCAAATTGTACAAAAATATTCATGAGCACTTTTAGAAGTTATAAAGATGATGTATACATGATAAGACTGTCATGCAAATAAGGATACACACTAAATGCAATTGAGAATATGAAAGAAAATGTGTAGTTGCATTACACTGTGATTCCCCGTAATGTAATAAATCCACAGGATGTTGGCTAAAATCATGTATAGTGTTGTTAGAAAATGGATAATCGTACAATGTGCTTGGAGAATGTTTTTTAGATAAATTATATAAAAAACATTCTCATGTTGCATTCATTACATTGAGAAGATTATTCACTTCATTACATAAATGATGATTCCCCTTGTCTGTTTTATTAGTTACTGCAGTAACATCAGTGCAGTTGTTTTTGTTCAGCAGTGCAGTAGCTCTGTATCACTGTGCTCACTTACTGCACAGAAATATACAGCGCTGTCCTCTGTATCCAGATCCTTCACTGTTAAAGATCCATTTGTAGCAAATGTTTTAACAGTAGAAAATTTGTTTTGATCAACAGAGCCAAACTCTGGTACACTATTTGTCAGTGTGTACACGATGAACTCCATACTCTCTCCTTGGCGCTGTCTGTACCAGTACATCTGATAATAGCTAGCACCTTTATTATGACTGCACTTCATTTCAGCAGATTTTCCTTTCAGATGCCAGGCGACGCTAGGGTTTTGGGTGACTCCATTTTCTTCTGATAAAACTAAAATACAAATAAGCAAATTCGTTTAAACATTTAAATTTGAGGTAGCATGAATTTATATATATTTGCAAATTAAACCCATTACAAGTTTAGATCACTTCATAGACAATAGCACCTGGAGTCCAGAGAAGCATGAATGGCAGGATGATGATCACACTAATCATATTGATTCATAATAATGGCAAGAGAGGAGATAAGGACCAGAGACTGCTACAAAAAAAATCCTGCTGAAGATCAGATGGAGGAAATGACATCAAAACCATTTCAACTCCTCCTTCCATGTGCTGAATTTTGATTAACTGTACTGTACCTTTATTCCAACTTTTTTTTTTTTTTTTTTTTTTTACACATTGAGATTTTTACTCAAATGAGGAAATTCAGCAGAATTAATATTAATCTCATATTAATATTAATATTAATTCTCCTCAAACATTTAATCAGTTATTATGTGTGTATAATGAACAGTATGCACAATTTTTGTGCATATGCTTAAGTTCCTGAGATATGTGTTTGTGTCAGAGAGGAAGAGACTTGAGACACTGTTTCTCCATGCTGCACAGAAGTAAACTGCAGTGCCATTTGACTGCCATTTTTTGACAGTAAGTTTCCTTTTATTGCTGCCATCTCCAGGCGAATTGACTTTGTTTTTCAAGGAATCTTCAGGATATGGATAATTTAATTATAAATACCCAAGAAGCCATACACGATTGCTTCGAGACTGTTTAAAACAGTGTATAAACTCATGGATTTGTATATTTTGTATTTTGTATTAAGTCAGGATTCTAGTGGACTCAATTATCCACAGAAGAACATTATGTAGGAAAATAACAACAATTTCTCTACATGTGAGCTCACATTTTTCTAAATTGCAGTGCATGCTTTATGCATTAAACATTGATTAGAATTTAATTAGAATTTAAAACGGTTATGTTATGGGTATTGTTGTCAACTGTAAATAGCTGTAAATAGTTTCTTGGTTTTGGGAAGCCATCTCTTTGAAACTTGTTTAGCTTACTTACTCAGTTATGTTAGATAGAAGATCTTACTATTTGTTATAATAAATGTTTTTTTTCCAGCAAATATTTTTTAGTGTTTCTTAGTGGGGGCTCACATTAAAAATAAATAAATAAATAAAATAAACCTTTTAATTATTGACGACACCTCTTGCTGGTTCAAATCTAAATGTGACAGAATATTTTGAGCACTAAACAGATACAGGTACAGATAGACATACAACTTCAGGTACAGGTACAGATAAAGATACAAGTACAGGTACAGGGACAAATAGAGATACAGGTACGGATAGCGATACAAGTACAGGTTTATATACAGATAGAGTTACAAGTACAGGTACAGGCACAGGCACAGATACAAATAGAGATACAGGTACAGATAGAAATACAAGTACAGGAACAGATACACATAATGGTATTTACTACACATCTACTTTACACGTACTCAGTACGGAAACAAGATGTATATTCTTCTATTTTTATTTACAGTGCACAGCTTATATGACAATAAAGTGTCATAGCCTGAAATAATGAGACATCTGCTGAGCCCCACTGATCAGTGAGAGTTGATTTGTGACAATTGACAAGCTCCATTGTTCACTGAGAGCTAAATTTGTCACATGTTGATCTCCCTCATTTCAATCTGAAGACCATGATTAAAAAAGCATCCTGGTATACATCCAATGAAGGAAATGACATCAAAAGCATGTCAACTTTAGCCAGTTAAGGCACGTTTATTTTATTTACACCATCTTGCTAAATTATTAAAACATATTCCTTAGCAATTCTAGGTATTGAAATATATTTTATACATGGTGTGTACATATAAGATCATGCAAATGGAAAGTACATTAAACCTGATAGAGAAAATGTGAGAGAAAATGTACATATTAACTAAATAACCCACTATAGCTGTTGTTAGAGTTGTATGAACAGTGAGATCCATCACTGTAGTGCATATGTGTTAGATATATCTTGAGATATGTGTTTTTGTACAGGAAGGAGGGTAACCTGACACACTGTGAATTTGTACTGCACAGAAATAAATGGTGCTGTCTTTTGCTATCAGATTGTTGATCGTAAGTGTGGCATTACTGTTCCTGTCTTCATCAAGGTTTATTTTGGCATCCGTTTCCGAATAGGTATATTTGACATTTTGATACCCAAGGTAAATTAAATCCCGTTCTTTAGACAGTTTGTACCATAGTATGTGCTTAAAGTTGTTGACTGTGTAGGAACAGTAGAGTTGAGCTGATTCTGTATGATCTTTGATCATGTCAGGAGGAGACTGTTCAACACAATGACTTGCCACAAGACCTAAAAAGAGCAAAAGGAAGCACATTAAATAAGTCATTTATGTATGGAATGCAAGAAGGACTGGCTTTGCTGTTGTAGGGTTTTCCAATGGCATGGTGCTGCTATGATCCTGCCAGATATGAACCAGAGTCACTGTTACCACCCTAAACTTGATTATTTTCCTATAACAGCACTTCCTGTAATGTTGTATTCATCATATATTACAGCAATTTGCCAACAATTGCAATTTTTAAAATTAATTAATAAATTTGTATTAGTAAACCTTTATTTAACCAAGCAAGTCATTAAGAACAATTTCTTATTTACAATGGCAGCCTGGCAAAAGGCAAAGACTCTTAAGGAAGAAGGCTAAGGACTAAAACAAAAAAGGTAAAAGGGGAGTCATCCATTCTGGAGAAAGATTGTTGATATTTTAACTCAACAGCCAATTTTATATAGATATAGATATAGATAGATATAGATACATATAGATACTTACCAGCCCGCATGATTTGAAATAAAAAGAGCAGAATCATTATGCTGATTTGTTTCCTGTTATTGATAGAGAGCAAACAACACTTGGTTATAAAATCCATATGACAATAAGTGACTTCACCACCCTTGATATATCTGTCTCTTGTGTATTTTGGTCATGAGTACTACATGGTTTGTGTGCTACAGTTAACAGGTGTTGAGTACGTGTTTGTTGTGGGGGTGTTGCAGTTCTTGTGCAGGCTTAAGATTAGATTGTCATACTGTGCATCCTGTTTTGCACAGAAGTAGACGGCACTGTCTGTGCTCTGCAGCTCCTTCACAGTTAGATTCAGAGAGTTGCCTTTCCTTACAGCAGAAACATTCTGCTTAAATTTATCTTCTAGTGTTTCCGAGTTAACATAGTAGTATACAATGAGCTCCAGGGATTCAGAAGGTCTCTGTCTAAACCAGTACATTCCATTATATGAGGTACTGTTCTGACTACACTCAAGAGTCACTTTCTGACCCTCACGAGCAGAAAGATCAGGAGATTGTACTATACTGAAACCTGAAAACAATAAGAAAAATAGTTAGAATAGTAGCTAGTAAAATTGCTGTCTAATGTCATGTTTTTTTAAAAGTAAAAATTTGTCCAGTTGAAAAAAAAAACACTTACTTTACTTTAGTTACTTTTGAAAAACAGAAATGTCTGAAAATTTGAAAATATTCTTTTTCAGTAAGCATTATATAATATATATTTATATGTCCTTACCAGCAGGTAAAAACAGAAGTAATATAATAATGCCAGTCATAATCTTTGCCCTCTATAATGTACACCAGATACTACTAACAGCAGCTCTTGTGAAGTGTAACCTCTAGAGGGATTTGCTTTCACTCCCTTCTGTCACACCTCTCTTTCTTGGCTTAGATCTGAAACCGGCTTGACTTTAGCACTATACTCTGACATGTACACTCTGAGATGTACACTATACTCTGGAAGAACTGAGACTTGACAAATGGAGGTAGAAACCTTTAAAACCTTTCTAGCTTTATTTTCCACACCTCTTTATTTTCATAACACAAGAGTCAACACAATACTGCATGAATCTAAAGTCTGGGATAGAAAGAAATCAGCATCAACCTTTACTTTTATACAATAAATGTTTTTTTATTTATTTGTTTATTTGTTTTTTGCTCTTGAATGAGTGAAAAAAATGAAAGGATTGAATGAATGAGGGAATTGATTATTAAATTGAGGCAGTGGATTATTAATTTGAAGGAACAATTTTAGCCTGCACATAATTTTTCCTACCTTGCCTTCTCAGAGGTTTTATATATGTACTATCCTTCAACTTGTAGTTTTGTTTATTTCATTGAGATTTGTAGTTAAATCATTTTAGTGAGCTAAAACTCTGCACACTGCAGTCTTACAGGTTGTACATCAATGTTGACTGTTGAAGATGTATTGAACAGTAATTGGCCATATAAACTGTATTAATACCGATTTTCTGACATGTTAAAATACTCAGCTGTAGTGGTTGGTGTTGAGCTCAGAGGAGATGATAAGAACTGATATTCAGTTTTTGTAGTGAAGAAAGATGCTTTGCGCTGTTGTGTAATATGCTGCACAGAAATAAACTCCACCACTCTCTGGTGAAATGTTTGTCAAGTTTAGTGAACTGTAGTACTGGTTTGCTTTTCCACTGATGCTGATTTTGTTTTTAAATTTTTGTTCTATGGTTCCAAATTCAGATACAAGATATCCCATGAAGATTAATTCCTCTTTGTGAGATTGTTTGTACCACAGAATACGATCATGGCCTTGAATATCATGGAAACATTTCATTTCAGCCAGTTCTCCTTGACTCTTGATGAGGCCAAGAGGCATTTGCTGAACAGTCTTTCCATGTGAGGAACCTGTAAAGAAAGAGACTTTTCATTAGAGAAGTAGCAAATGACAGTTTTAATCTATGAACAGAATATTATGCAGTTGTTTATTACCTGTTACAAAGAGCACCAAACTGGTTAGTTTGAGGAAAGCTTGAAACATTGTGGGTAGACAGCAAGCTATGATAAAAATGTAATGAGTTTGAGCCTGTATCAGTTTCTCTTGTGTACAGTGGTTTATCATACATACAGTTTGTAATAGAGTGAATGTGTGGAAGCATACTGCCCCCATCAGGCAAGACTCCTTAGCTGACACAACGATTTGAAGATTTTGCAGTGAGTTATCATATTTTGTCTTGCAGAACCTTTTGAAGTTGATGGAGTAGGTGTGACCAACCTTAATTTGAACCTTAACCTTAACCTAATGTGCTGTGCTCTTTGTTAGATTGAAAATCTTGTCCCTTCTCTGTCCTTTCCTTTTTCTTCTCTGTCCTGTGCCCTAAAGACAATTTAGGTCCTTATGCCATGATCAAGGAATGTTCTTTATCTTATGTCGCACATCTCATAAGAGACCTTCTCTATTTAGAGACTACAAGTCTACTTTCATCCAGACAAAGGCATTTTTCTACTTATTTGTTCCCTTGAGAATACTATGACATAATGTGTTTCTGTGTATAAATACTTCTAGACTTTCTTCATTAAATCAGACTGAGTTTAACATGACCTTGTGTCTTTTCGCTCAATCTCCAAGCGCTTGTCACACAGAGGAAGAGCGAGAGAGACGGTTGCAGGAGTCTGAAAGAGATTGAACCTGAATCAAAGCTCACGATAGCTCTAACACTCATAAAAGATGCAAAGGAATCAATAATATTAGCATGATTAAAATATAAACAACCAATAATTAAATGGGATATTTCTATCAAAATGTAAATATGGTGTTCAAACTATAACCAGATTTTTTTTAACAGGTCCACTATGTAGGATTTAGGATCCTTAAATGGAATATAATATTCATAGGCATGTTTTATTAGTGTATGATTACTTACTTTGAGTCCACTATGAATGTGTTTTTGTAACCTTAAAATGAGCCCTTTATATCTACATAGAGACTGGGTCCTCTTCCACGGAGCCACCATATTGTGGTGTTACAGTAGCCCAGAATGGACAAACCTCTAGAGAGTGGTGTCCGTGTTTTGTGCTTTCACAAGTGGCAGCATGAATCCAGAAGGAAACACCAGACAGGACAACAAAGAAGAAGAAAGGAAAACAAGGAAGAAGAAATAAGAGGAATCAGTGTTTGCTAGTGCTGGCTAACAAGAAAAAAATCAAGGAAGTGTGAACATAAGTACTTGAAAGGCACCTGAAGTCCACCATATTTTCTAATACACATTTGGAAAGAGAGGGGGGCATTCAGTAGGTTGAATCCTAAATAGTGGACCTTTAATTTGTTATCACCTTAACACATCTTTTTACTATTATTTTTCCTTCTTACAGTTCAAAGGGAGTGATGCTATGTTTGCAGGAAAGGGTTGATTAATAATACCATGGCTGTTACCTGCAGTAATTACATTAACAGATTTATACATATTAATGTGCCTATCTTAATGTTATTTTTTCTATAGTAACACCTATCACAGGTATCTATATTTGGATGGTAATGATAAACTAATCAAAAAAGGCATGCAGAATGGATATAGAGAAGTTTTCTGCTTGCTATGTTTATTTAGGAAATGGTCATTTGGTATTTAGGATTTTGGAGACTCCAGTGTCAGCACTTTGTAACTGTAAGACGTGAAGCTGTAACAAAAAAGGACTCTGGTGAGTAAACAACTGTTTATAGCTGTTATAATGTAATTAATAATAGGAACTAACTTTTTGTTGATGTTCCACATCATTAAACGCAACTACATGTTTAAATACAGTATATGTGACCCGTCACATCAAGTCAGGTATTTAGTCACGGAGGTTAGGTTTGTTCTATGGCCAATAAGGTGCCTTTGGTGAAATTGTTCAAATCTTCAACTTTGGCAAAAAATCAGTTGATAAGTATCTTATCTACTTGATCCTTCAACAGAATTGAGAAATTTTAATCCTAAGCATTTTTTAAGGCACTTTAATTAACACTATCCAAGCTGGTTACTCCAGTTTTGACAGAAAATAATTTGCTGGTGAAGATATTTTTAGGGGTAACAATGAAATCCTGAAAGTCTGAGGATTCCCTCTTTTGTATCTTTCCTATGCGATCCTCATTTAAATATTCTAAAAATAAGATTATGATGGAGTTTTCCGATTCACCCCTCATAAACAAACTCACACTATGTTGACATATGGACATGATCACATGAGTTTCAATGAGACCTCAATACAGAGGAAGTTTTTGTAGCAGAGTGAAGTGTCTTGGAGCACTGTGCTTTACTAGCTGCACAGTAATACACAGCGCTGTGTTCAGATGCTGTCAGATTGATGAGATGGAGTGTTGACTGTTTTTCACCATCTCCGGATATTTGAAATTGACTCAAGAAAGAATTTTCTATTTTTATCTGTTTGAAATATAGATGTGCAATAAGATTCATGGAATTATCATTAGAGGACTGTTGATACCACAATATCACATAAAACTCAGAAATGTCATGTTGGCACTGCAGTTCAGTGTTTTCTCCTGGAAGCTTCAGCAGGTCGGAAGGACTTTGCTCAATCTTGTATTTTTGTAGCTGTCCTGGAAAATAAAGACAGATATGGATTTGGTGCAGAGTTTTGGTATTGTACTTGGTATTGTATGTGCTGCATGTGTGATGATAACTCACCCATTACAGAATGTACCACAATCAGTAAGATAAGAATGTGTGTCTTCATCTTTAAAGGATTTCTGAGCAGCAGCAGGTAGAAAATTGGTATAATTTGCTGTTTAAGACCAGATGAGTAATGCAAAGAATCTCCAGCAGTCTGTTACAGAAACTCCTACAGATTGTTCACATATTGAGGTTCCACCCACATCACCGTGAGCATTCAAATGCATGCATTTATAATAGGTATTAATATACCTATTAATTTGCATTAGTAATATATATACTGTATATACTTATATATATAGTATATATAAGAACTTACACTAATATCAACAAGTTATACTATAGAGAAAATAAGGAATAACCTTTTTTTTTAACTTTCATGAATAATTAAACTTTAGAATTTATGGTGTTCAGTAACACTTAGAATCATTATAAGAATACCATAGGACTATGACAACACACTTATATGCCCTAATGTGCCCTAATATGAGCTGAAACTGTTAAAAGGAGAAAATGATGTGGAGGGAATTTCCTCCACATCCTCCACCATCAATTTTCATCATACAAACTGGTGAAGTCTTCACTAGATTTCACAATAACATGAAAATGTATGTTTCCCATAAGCAATTTTTCTGTCTTGTTCAGCACATTAAAGATCCACTATGCAGGATTCAACCACCTGAATGGTTTTCCAGGCACATATTAGAGCATACCGTTGCCGTCAGGTGTCCGAGACATACTTTCAAGTACTTACATTAACACTCCCTTGCTTTTGCCATGCTAAATAATAAGTATGATCCTCCATTTTTCAAAATTTGGGTTCTCAAACTTGTTATCCAGCAAACATTGATTCCTCTTATTTCTTCTTCCTTGTCTTCCTTTCTTCTTCTTTGTCGTCCTTACAGTGCTATCTTCCAGATTCACACTGGCACTTGTTGAAATGTCAAACAGGAAGGTGCTTTCTAGAGGTTTGTCTGTTCTGGGCTTCTGTAGCAATGCAACGTGGAAGAGGACTTGCTCCCTATTTAGATATAAAGGGCTAGAATTCCATAAACATATTAAGGTATATATAGCCCGTTCCTACTAATAGATATCCTCAAAATCCTACGCAGTTGACCTTTTAACAATTTGAGCTAATCCCATCTTCGGTATAATGAATGAATTGATATCACTATTTGTGTTATTGCGATCTTCTGTGCTTAGTATAGCTTGTGATGTTATGGGGAAATGATCTATAATGGCATGGTGTGATGTGGCCCATTGTCAAATAACTTTTTTTTCCTGATTTTCTCCCTAATTTGGATATATCCAATTCCCACCCATCAGTTAAGTCTCCCCAACCAGCCAGCGAGGGCAAGGCTGTCACTTAGTTCCTCCGAGGCACATGAAGTCATCTGTGTGAAGTTACTTTTACCATCCCAGAGTTGAAGTAAAGAAGAGTAAAGTATTCATTTTACACACAGCCATTTGCCAGAGATTCCATCTTTTTAAATTAAAGAATAACATACTATGCTTTTATTGAATGTGAGTGTGCATGGTTGTTCATCGCTGTGTTAGCCCTGTGATGGATTGGTGACCTGCCCAGCTTGCACCCCACCTCTCAACTGAAGTCAGCTGGGATTGCCTCCAAATGTTCCCTTACAAAATTCATTTAAAATATGTTCTTTATTAGTCATGGATTATGTGGTATCTCTGTGAATTAGCAGTGATAAAAGCTAGGATATTAGACCTAGCACTTTAATATTAATATATGTAATATTGCTTTAATATATGGTTTAATATTAATATAAGTTTTGAATTTTAGCCAGAACTATTGTCAGAGCTGCTGTTATAGAAAGTTAATCAGCGCCTTCCAAGCAATCAGATTCAAGACTTCAGCACCTCTGTAGAATTAGGTTCTAAAGGATACAACTGTTCCTGGTGCAGTATTGTAGGCATGTAGCATAGATGGAGTGCATGGGGGGTTTTTGTAGCACACTGATGGGACTTGGAGCACTGTGCTGCACTTGCTGCACAGTAATACACAGCAGTGTGTTCAGCTGCTCTCAGTTTTAAAAGATGAAGGGTTGAGTGTTTTTGACCATCTCCAGATACATTAAAGTGACTTGAGAAAGGAGTTTCAACATTCGGATTCTTGTAACGAACATATGCAATCAGTTTCATTGACGTATCATTAAAGGACTGTTGATACCACAATATCATAGTAAGTGCTGAAGAAGTGTGTTTGCAGTAAAGTTCAGTGTCTTTTCCTAGAAAACTCAGCATGTCAGAGGGACTTTGGTGAACGTCATAGTTTTGCTGCTGTCCTGGAAAGTAAAGTCAAAACATAAGTTTGGTGTACAGCCTTAATATTGTGATGTATGTGTGATCTTTTATATTATTAACTTACCCAGTATTAAATGAAACACAGACAGAATGACAGCAACGTGTGTCCACATCTTGAAGGATTTCTGAGATATATCTGAATAGGATAGTTTATAATTAAAAACAACAAACTCATTGCATGATATTCTGCCTTAGATGAACTCACTAATGAACAGAAACTCCAGTCTGTTACAGAAACACATACAGATTGTTTACATTGAGTGGTTACACCCACATCTCTGTTAGTATGCATGTGCGTAAATGCGGGCTACTTTTACTGTGTTCACAGGTTAATTTGTGTGTGTGTGTGTGTGTGTGTGTGTGTGTGTGTGTGTGTGTGTGTGTGTGTGTGTGTGTGTGTGTGTGT
>JAQQZR010000005.1:535399-552924 GCA_030068235.1 Notoglanidium macrostoma
TGTGTGGCTGTTTGTCTGTGTTGGCCCTGTGGTGGACTGACGACCTGCCCAGGGTGTACCCCGCCTCTCGCCCGAAGATGCTGGGATCGGCTCCAGCTTCCCCGCGACCCAGATGAATAAAGCGGTATAGGTAATGCATGGATGGATGGATTGTTTAGTAAAAAATGAAAGGGATGAGATGTGAGTCACTGGAAATGTTGCCCTGAAATACTGTGTACTGTCTTTAGATGTTGGGGATTTTATGGTCAATTTGCCTTTGCTGTCTCTATCCCCTGTCATGCAGAATAAACCAAGGTTTCACACTGTACCATGAATGCTTTCATCTAATATGAGTTTATTCATGCACATGATTCATAATTACACTGCCTAGAGGAAACAATTAAATATGATGTCACTGTTTAGAATAGGTTCCAACACAACAATGTCACCTTTTTGCGAGTTACCATCATGAGGAATATACTCATCAGCAATTCTGTAAGAATTCACATGGGATTACTCATACTACACTGGCCATATAATGTATATATGTAGAAGAGGCTGCAGATTTGTTGTGTCATACTGCCCCCTTTTGATTGTTTGCTTTTCCTCCTGACTGACACACTCTGTGTTCTTGCATAGCACAGAAATACACAGCGCTGTCATTATAATCCACATTATTCACTGCGAAAGAGCCACTCTCAGCAACTTTTGAATTTTCAAAAGTCTGGATTGCTATAGCTGGTAGTGAGCACTATGAGCTCCATATTCTGTCCATGATGCTGATGATACCAGTACATCCGATTGTAAGCTGAACCCTTGGTGTGTGAGCAGTTTTTTGTGGCTGATTGACCCATTTTAGCTGAGAGTATACTGGACTGAGAGACATCATATCCCCCTGCAACTCCTGTAGGTAAATAAGAAATTGTTCGTATTATTTTGTTTCATAGGCATGTACCACAGTTATATTATTACATGGATAATTATGCAGGTGTTCTGAAGATTTTCTTTTAGTTACCTTGAATCCAATAGGGAGACTGAAAAATTACTAGATCTCTGATCATGTTGACTCTTGTTGATGAGGCTGCAGACTGATCTAAGACTGTGTAAGATTCTAGTCTTAAGATGTGACATCATAACTCCACCCACATGGTGTAAAAATACATCATTCATACTGTATGACTGAATATAATATTTAAGAAAGAATCTGTTATTATGAAAAACAAATATAAGATTTTTTGTTGTTGTTCTTGTTTTAACTAAATCAAGCTCCTAATGTGAATACTGTGTATAAAATATTAATAAAATATTAACTTAAATGCTGAACATCTTTGTGTGGTTTATTGGCACTTAATCAAATCCAGCCCACAGCTGCAGGTGTTCTGGTTTGGGGGTAACATGGATCAGATGAAGGTTTTTGTAGTGAAATTAGCTGATCTACAGCACAGTGTAATAAGCTGCACAGAAATACACAGCACTGTCGTTCACTGAAAGACTGTTTATGGTCAAAGAGCCATTATTGTTCCCATTACCACTCATCTTGATCTTCGTTCTAAATTCTGCCTCTATGTTCATTGATGTAGTATAAAGGTATCCCATGAATGTGAATCCTGTGTCCTGGCTGTGTTTGTACCACAATATGCGGTCATAGCTCTTTACAGTGTGAGCACATTTGATCTCAGCAATCTCATTTTGATTTTTTAAGAGATCAAAAGGGTTCTGGACTACAGAACAAACACCAGAACCTGTGGAGAGAAAAAAAAAAACAATCAAGTAAGACATTGTTAGTTTTAGATTTTATAAAATATTACACTTACGATATATTTACCTGCCAGACACAAGAGTGTGGCAGAAAATATGATGATGAAAACATTGGTCATGTTGGCTTTTTTAGGTGTTTGTGTGTATGTATGTGTGTGCCTGAGTGTGTGTGTGTGCATGTGTGTGTGTGTGCACGCGCATGTGTGTGTGTGTGTGTTTGCTCTGCATTACGCTAAGAGACAACACAAGGGTGTCACTCCTTTTTTTCCTTCCTTCTGTGGTGTATCAGGGATACACTGCTTTGCCAGTTTTAATCAATGAGCTCCCTCTAGTACAAACTCTTTTACAGCCAAGGACACCTTTAACTAAAAAAAATAAAAATAAAAAATACTAATCCCGTTAGCACAGAACGATTTTGTAAAACATAATCCAACATAATCCATTTTTTTTCAGATATCAAGCTTAAATTTAAATGTGTTTCACTGATATTTGGATTAATCCTGCATAATTCAGGCAACTAGTCAAATAATGTATATAATAACTTTGAAAATGCTGATGATTTCTACCACTGTAAGAAAAAAATTTTAAGAAATCACAGAACCTTTGGTTATGCTTCATTTTGTTCATGGACCCATGAGGGTTCCTGGACCCCACATTGAGAATTCAGGAAATCAAACTTATTATGGCTGCTTAAGAGAATAATTTCTTGTATCATACTGCCCTCTTTAGGTGTTTCCCTTTATTCTTCACACTCAGTGTGTTTTTGTACAGCTCTGCCCTGTGGTTATAACACTGTGTTCACTCACAGCACAGAAATACACAGCGCTGTCATTATTATCCACATCTTTTATTGTGAAAGAGCCGCTCTCAGTAACTGTTTTAGTGACTGAAAATTTACTTCGGTTGAACTTTCCAAAATCTGGATTGCCGTATGTGGGACTGTACACTATGAGCTCTAAACTTTCTCCATGATACTGACGATACCAGTACATGAGTCTATAAGTTGAACCCTTGGTGTGTGAGCAGTTTATTGTGGCTGATTGACCCATTTTAGCCCAGAGTCTACTGGACTGAGAGACATCATCTGCACTTGCAACTCCTGTTGGTAAATAAGAAATTGTCTTATTATTATTTTGTTTGTTAAAATGTCTTATCATGATCTATGGGCATTTTCAGCAGTTATTTTACTAAGCTGATAATCATACAGGTGCTTTGCAGAGTTTTGTAATTACCTTGAATCCAGTAAAGTGACTGAAAAAAGACCAGAACGCTGATCATGGTGACTCTTGACTTGTGGCTACAGACTGAACTAATACTGTGTAATGTTATTCAGATCCTGATCAGTGATGTATGATGTGACACCATAACTCCACCCACATAGGTGATGTAAAATACATCATCCATACTGTTTGCATATCAGTCCCTCAAGTGACAACACCTGAAAATATCTGTATAAGCAGGTACATATGTATATATTGTGGAAATTGTGGTTGCACAGATGTTACTGAGATTGTTACTGTGCAAAAAAAGAACTTTGCTATTAACATTATTTAACAAAAGCCTGTTATCGTGTCGGTTAATAAGAAAAATATAGCATTCCCATAGATGAAAATAAGACCAATAGTGAAAATTAGTACTGCTCAACATTTTCAAGGACTGTTAAGGTCCACTGTGTAGGATTTTACCAACTGAATGCTCTTTCCTTACCACTCGCTTTCCTAGTGTGTATAAGAATGTGCAGTGGCTGTCAGGTGACAGCATTGTACTATCAAGTACTTACATTCACTCTCACTTGCACCAGCAAACACTAATTCCTCTTCTTTCTTCTTCCTTGTCTTCCTTTCTTATTCTTTGTCATCCTTCCATTGCTTTCTTCCAAATTCAACATCCATGAAACACAGAAGGCAGAGCGTAGAGGTTTGTCCATTCTGGAATACCGTAACATGGCGGCTCTGTAGAGGTGGACCTGGAGTCTATGCAGATATAAAGGGTTCGTTCTAAGCTTATGAAAACACAATAACTCATAGTTACAGGTAATTATATTCTATTGATAAAATACTTATGAATTATATGATTTAAATGGTGATATGATCATTATATGAATGAAGTATATTATGGAATATACTGTATACTCCATTTCTGCTAATAGAGACCCTCAAAATACTACTTAGAGTTGAAATAGTCAGGAATTGCATGCTTATTGGACAAGATGAAGTGAGTTTTCTTGAATGGAAAATGTGATTCAGGATGTTGTTTTACTCAGAGTATCAAGTTGAAACAACAAATGATCGTCAGTCAAACAACTTGTATAATTTGTCTTGAGTTTAACCAACTTGAATTCTTTTACAATGTACCTATAAAAAGGCAATTATATATATATAATGAATTTGATAAAGGTGTGCCGTGATTTGCACCACTGTAACTAATTTTAATAAAATATCATGGACCCACCGGATGTCTAAGGGTCCCCAGAGCCCATTTTGTCAATCATGGCTCTAGTGGATAGCATGATTTACAGTATAATGCTACCTCACAAATGTTAATGATTAAATAAATTAAAGCTAATATAATATTATTACATTGGTTCAGAAATGCAGAGTGCATAAAAACAGAAATAATGCATTTACATGAGCACTAACAACAGCACTAAAAAACAAAGAAAAGAAGAGGAAGAAGACAAAGCCGTTTTAAGCAAATGACAACATAAGACGTCTAAAATATATTTGCAAGGACATAAAGAGATTGGAATATTCCATAATACACTAATGTAAAATGCATAGAAATTTAGAGTCATGTTTCTTCTTTTAGTAAGAATGAATGAATGCAGGTGTGCAGAAGTTGATACGCTTAATGTGGTCAAAAACACCAGTTTATAATGTTTTTGTAAGGGGATGTAAGACACTGTAAATGCTGCACAGAAATATTCTGCACTGTCGGTGTTAGGGATTTTATGTGCAGTATGCGTTTACTGTCTCCATTCCCTGTCAAGGTCATCTGATTATTAAATTCAAAGAAAATTGTATTGCATTAACTGGTACTCTTTGTCTGGGGTTTGTTTGTACCACAGAATGTGATCGTAGCCTGAAATCTTGTGAGAGCACTGAATCTCTGAAGATTCCCCATGCTTCCTGATCAGATCATGAGGAGTTTGGAAAACATTTTTACTGACAGCAAAAACTGCGTGGGGAAAACATAGAAAAATACTTAAGAGGTTTCAAACTGTTTAATGAATTTTTTTTATCTGAAAGCGGTTATGAAAATTTCCTCACAGTATTAATGCAAAAAAAATTGACCTGCTGTCCAGATTAAACAATGGATGGTGGTGATAAGAGTAAATACAAACAGGAGTTTATTCATGCCTAGATCAGTTTGACAAAGACCTAACGAAGCCAATATGAGTGACGATCATACGATTACACTGTCTACAGGAAACAGTTAAACATGATGTCACATTTTCGGTTCAGACACAACATTGCCACCTTTTGGTGAAATACCAAACTGTACAAGAGAAAACAAATCATATCATGATGAGATACAAACTCATCAGCAATTCTGTAAGAGTTCACATGGGATTACTGCTACTACACCAGCCATATAATGTTTATATGTATAAGAGGCTGCAGATTTGTTGTATCATACTGCCCCCTTTTGATTGTTCACTTTTCCTCCTGACTGACACACAGTGTGTTTTTGTTCAGCTCTGCCCTGTGGTTATAACACTGTGTTCACTCACAGCCCAGAAATACACAGCGCTGTCATTATAATCCACAAGTTTCACTGTAAAAGAGCAGCTCTTAGCAACTCTTAGCTTAGCTGTAAGCATGTTGAGAATGAATGACAGTCATGGTCATTGGGAGGGATGAGAGGGAGGAGGAGTGTAGAGGGTTAAGTGTGTGTGTGTGGATGGGAAGGTTCAGCGGGGGACTGAGTTCAGTAGGGTGACAGCTGTGGGGAAGAAGATGTTCCTAAACCTCCTATTACTTACATTTAACATTTACATACACATGATTTACATTTACAAAAAATGAGTCATTTTCAAGTCATTTTACACAGAAATATAATGTGAGGAATTCATTTTTTGCATGAATTTATCTCAAAATGTATGAAAATTGTGCTAAATAATGAAAAAGTACACCAATAAAAATTCACTGGGTGTTTAGAAGAGGTGGTCTTAATCCAGCAATATACTACCATTAAACACAAAAAATCCAAACACAATCATGCTCTCCTGCATTCCCTGGTTAAGTTACCTGGTTAAAAAACAAAAAACAAAGACATGACAAATAACAACAGTCAATTTGTACAATATTCTGGGCACATGCAGGATGGACTGTAAATACAGAATAGTAGACAGTAACATTGTGCACAATACTGTTTCCTTATTAGAGGAAAATTAATAGAGTCTATTTATTTTACAAATTAATGCAATGCAGCCTTTTTGTACCACAGCTATTTTGACATTTGGCACAGGGCTAAGCAGGCAGCTACAGGGTGCTTTCACATCTATAGTGGCTTGGCATGTTCCCAGAGCTCTGCTCCTCCCCCAGAGCTGGCATCCCCTGGGTATGGCTCTGCTGCATGCATTGCCTATATGATGAAAAAGAATTCCTAACTTTATCAGACTTCACAGATGGATTCAGCATTAATATAAATTTAGAGAAACCAGAAGCACCAGAGGAAATCGGAAAATGTGAACTCACCAATCTGATCTGGACATGACGTAATGGATGTCTGGTTTTTGGAAGCCACTAAAGGTGGATGAGGAAGCCACAGTGTAAGCACCCATATTTTCAAACAGCAGCCAGTCTCCTACCTGCCGATCAGGCAGGGTACACAGCTCCACAATGCAGTCCAGGCCATTGCAGGTAGGGCCCCAAATACTGCATGGGTACATGCACTCGTCAGGCTTGGGTTTCTACAAAGCAAAACCAAACAGTAAAATTTACAAATTTGTGCAATTATATGTAAATATCACTTTATACTGACACAAGAGACATTAATAAGGCTTAATAAAGCTAACAGAAATTTGTCTCTTTACCTTGTGCATAATGGGTGTAACATGCATACAACCAAAAAATAAGTCTTTAAAAGATCCATAAATGCTGTCATTGACATAGTACATTAGAGCTCTGTCACTGGTCCCATCATCTTCACCTGTATTGCATTAAGAAAAAACATTAAGTCTTTACCGTTTCAGAATATAATATTACAGAAAGCAGCAGAAAGCAGGCTCTTACCATCAGATCCAGACTGCTCCTTCATGTTGACTTTTTTAGCAATGATGTTCACAGCTAGTGTATATGCAGAGGCTACATAGAATCTGCCAGGTTCAGCAATTATCCTCACACCACAGTCTACAGAAAAGTACTTGTCCAGTGCAGAGTTGATCATAGCAGTAATCTAACTTAACCAAAATTTACATTATAACTTGATGACAAAAATGTATCATTAAAAAATCACAACTAGCCAGGGGCTCAAGAGAGCAGAATTGGGTCATGTTCTCAGTTAGGAAGGAGTGGCATACTCTCTCTCCCCTGTCAACTACAGAAACACTAGTCATTCATGGGCATTTGTGAGCTAACGAGTGCAATGGTGGGCAGATAGTGATTCCCTTTGATTGCATTATTCCATCCCTGACACTGCATGAGCAAGCAGTTTGGAAAGATGCAATTGCCTGGCTTCACGTGCCTCGGAGGAAGCATGTGACAGCCTTTGCCCTTCCTGTTTGGTATCTGTTGCATGATAGGGAGAGCTGTCTAGTGGGAGGGAATTGGGCATCGAGAAAATAATTAGAGAGAAAACTGTTGGAAAATCAAAAACAAGAAAACACATCCACTCACATTTGTAAATAAATATAAGTGGCAAACTAACCTCCTCGAACTTCAGCTTGGAATCGTCAGAGCCAGGGAAGCCACCGCCAATATCCAGAAGGGTCATATTGTAGCCCATCTCAGCCTGAGGGAGGATGTACATTTCAGTTTAGTAATGTAACAGAGTGCTAATGGAGCACTTTACACCATCAGCAAGCAAATTCACAGCATGTGACCACTCACCCCCATGTCAAAGACACAGCGTGCATCTGCAGTGGCCTGGGTGTACGTCTCTGGGTCAGTACAGCCACTGCCTACATGAAAACTGACTCCAATGATGTCCAGACCCAGCTCCTTTGCCCGCTCCAGAAGCAGCCTGCTGCTTTTCAGTGTTGCTCCAAACTTCACACTCAGCCTGCAGACTGCCGTAGAGTCATCTGTAGCTATACGCAGCACTAGTCTGCATGAATAGACAAATCATGGTTAGATGGACTTTAATATTTTTGTCATTATGTAAATACAGTGGCATAATTGTGACTCAAAATAGAGAACGCTAATCACTTGGCTTTGTCATGACTACATGCGACCTTAGTTAGTTCCACTTCACTGTCAAAGGTCATCATTTGCACACCATGTGCAGAAGCATACTTGATCTGCGACACCTGCTTACAGGGGTTGGCATAAATGATCCTACTGGGCTCCACTCCCAGAGACAGCACAAGCTGGATCTCAGTCTATAGGGAGATACAGATAAGTATAGTTTCTACTACTGTTACACAAACTGGAACATTTTGCAACTCTGTTCAAAGTTAATCATGTATATTCCAACAAAAATTCACAAACTTGGCTAGCGCAGTCAAAGCCTGTCCCAAGTGTTGACAGTGTCTGTAAAACAGCCCTGCTATCATTGCATTTCACAGCATAGAAAGGTGTGACACGAGCCAAGGCGTGTGCCCATCTAAGGTGCTTCCTGAGGACATCCCCCAGGTCTGCTACATAGAAAGCATCCTGGTCATCCTATACAAAAAACAAAATTGTTACCAAAAATATAAAAAGATACAGTAGTATGCAGTGCACATCACCACCCAACTAAAGAAAAAAAAAATGTGATGGAGAAAACTCACTGATGAGGTGAACTTTTCGATCTTCTGCTTGACGATGTCATTTGCACAGAATCCTTCCTCCAGAAAGCTAATTTCAAAGTTTTGATTTGATGTCATAGTCATGAATTAAGTCACAGATGCAGATGAAACTGTAGAAAGTGAAGTGTATGTTAACACTATCCTTGTGTACATGACAAGTAGACTCTCTGCCATATTGAACTCTCTGCCATAATAAACAATGGATGCCCTCTGATAATTTAGCATATTCCTTCTGATAAATATGCTCCTTATTGAATAGGCCATTTCCACCAATTTATCACTGAAGTCAACAACTGATCCCTTACTGAATAGTTACTAGATTCAAAATCTTCAATTTTCATCTTACAAGCAACGCATCAAAAGCAGTTAAAAAAATTATCAAATTATCAAATTGATTGGATAGACTTCACACAAAATACCACTAAAGCAAAGTATAAAATATAAAATAATAAAATATAGCTGAACGCAGTGATCTGTGGGGTTGCATTCTTCATAAATATCAACCTTGGGGCCAGTTCTTGCCAGGTTACCCTGAACAATAAAGAGACTATAGATGAACACATTTGTCAAGTAATGTGATGATAGCTAAATAATAATCATGTGAAATACCTGCTAACAACTGATGGCAATAATGTTTTTGAAGTAACCAATTCCTCATTAAAAATCCACTTTCAGACTATCCGAATATCAAAATGATGCAGTACACAAATTTTCAGCTTCATCAGACTTACAGACTATTCGAATTTAACTCTGCTCCTATTCAGTGACCTCGGATCTCCTCAGAGCCTGCTCTGCTTTAGCTTAGCCTGCTGGGATAAATGGGTAAATTAGGTTCCATCTAGCTAAAACTGACTGGCATGAAGTGGTAAGTAAGTCAAAAAATTGTAAGACTAGTAGGCTTCTCATATTTTCAAATTTATTCAACATCAAAGTTAGTTGAGTTCAATGGTGTTTGAGGCTTTATTTGTTTATGAGAGACTTTGGTGCTTGGACCCTTAAAACCAAAAAAAAAAAAAAGAAAAAAATAATAGGGTCTCAGCACTTCATGCTTGGAGCCACAATGAATTATATATATTTATATTTACAAAATCTAGTTATTTTTTTGTTAATCTCATGCTGGTTAGCAAACATTATGACATGCATGGACAGAAAGATGAAATTATCATCAGTCAGAAGTTCAGAGCACCCAAGGCAGTGAACCAAGCACTGGGAAACTTAGTGACTTCAATCCTTTCAGATAAAGCTATGGGTGAATGTTCACTTTGCTCAAGCATGTGATTTGAAATAAAGATGCGAGTTATATAGGTTGTGGCTTTCATCAGTCAGGATTCAGTTGCCAAGAGAGCATTGATTGTTAATTGATATCAGATTATTTTGAAATTACAAATAATCCATATTATGATACATATAATATTGGAAATTACTTTGGACACAAACACAAGTTTGCAACAAAAAACAAAAACATGAAACAAAGTCATGTCTTTTCATAAGAAAACCTATATGTGTCTTATAAGCCACAAACCTATAAGTTTCAGGTCAGGATGAATCTGGCCAGTTGCATTTAATTAAGCAATATCACATGAGCATGAGTGTAGTCATACTTAATGTCATCATGGCTGTGGTTTAGCTGTAAGCGCGAGCCCAGTAAAACTGGGTTCCTTCTTTCTTTTCATCTTCATTTGACAAGGGTGCATATTTTAAGTCAAAAGTTATATTCCCCAAAAGTATCACTTGCCATGTCCTTTAACTGTTTTGAACTAGGAAGTAGAATTTTACAAGGCAAGCACAGGCAAGCAGAATGATGCACACAGAGAAATGTCGCTGTGCGGTTCTATGAAATGCAGGCACTATTGAAATGCCGCTCACCAGTCAGATTAATGAACCGGATGTTTAAACTATTTTTTCAGTAAAATTTTCTTTTACCAGTAAAATGGTCCAAAATACCAGCAACAGTGTGTGAAAACCTTGTGAAGACTTACAGAAAACATTTGACCTCTGTCATTGCCAACAAAGGGTATATAACAAAGTATTGAGATGAACTTTTGTTATTGACCAAATACTTATTTTCCACCATAATTTGCAAATAAATTCTTTAAAAATCAGACAATGTGATTTTCCGGAGTTTTTTTCTCATTTTTTCTTAGTTGAGGTATACCTTTGATGAAAATTACAGGCCTCTCTCAAGTTTTTAAGTGGATGAACTTGCACAATTGGTGGCTGACTAAATACTTTTTTGCCCCACTGTTATTTGTATGTGTGTGTGGCACAGCACACTTTGCATGTAAAACTTCATGTGGTACATGTGAAAAAATTGCTCCATTATGAGTACAATGTCACATTAGGGTAATTTTAATGGAACACATGTTTTGTACAGGCAGCATCTATTTTCTAAACAAATTCTTTGAGGTTCAGTATTGACAGCATGCAAAGCAATTTTTTTCCATGCTCAGAAAGTGCTAAGAGCACTCTCAGTTGTAAACAGTTCAACTTTTAGAACACCACCAAGCTCATCAGAAGAAACTGATCCTAAACTGAATCTGAATCTGAATTTCAGGCTGGGAATGACTTTGCTTGAGTGACTCATTTGCAAAACAAAAGGTGATCATCATTTGAAGCATACGAGAATTTTCATGGACTTCAGGAATTTGGCTCGGATGAAGTCAGCATTTATTCTGGCAAAGAAAAACACTATGTGGACACATGGAAAAAAGATGGGTGTAGCACTTTCTTTAGGCAGCCCCAAGGGTTGCCATGCATGCTCTCATCCTATTTTCCATTCTCCATAACACACTAAACATACTAAAACATGCATACCAATTTCAGTCCTAAATGAAATGAATGCATTCAGAGCAGCATGTCATTTCAAGAATTTTTTTTATCCAGCTTTGAGGACAGTCAAGTGGTAAGCTGGCGGACTCACAACCTCACAAGGCGCTGTGGAAAAAAGTGCCCTTTGATGTATAGTGTAGGGGAAAATGAAAAAAGAAGGCAGTTGAGAGTAAGGGGAATAAGGGCTGGAAGTGAAGATCAGGACTGGTGTGGAGGTCAGGGTCAGTGAGGGCCAGGAGGATCCTAGAAAGGCAGAGGTCCCAAAGGGTGTCATGGCTGCCAGTAGCGGTGAAGTCTGGACCAGGCAATGCATCCTCACTGTTGGAGTCTGGGTGACACAACAGAGCAGCAATGAGTAGCAATGTCTCTGGGTGATAACAAACCTGCCACATTGAGCCAGTACCTTTATATACTCTGCCACTCTGCAAACAGTGTGGCAGCATGGCGAGGAGCACTTGCTCCCAGACACTGCATGGCTTTAGCGCTGTTGTCATAACAGTGCCCCACCTCAGCACCAAGCCAGCTGGATAGTGTCATAAGAGATCATCTGCATTTCCATGTCAGACCCCTGCTTGGTGTTGGTGATGCCACTTGCAGCTGATGTATACAGTAGTCACCCTGTTTCTTGTCCAAGTGGCAGAGAGTAGTGTGCAGGACGTGGGAGATGGCATCCTCTGTGGATCTGTTGGGTCGGTAGGCAAACTGGAGCGGATCTGTGGTGCCAGGGATGAAAGAGGAGGTGATGTTCTTCAGCAGCCTCTCAAACACCTTCATTACCACTGAAGTAAGTGCAACCGGCCGGTAGTCGTTCATGCAGAAGGGCTTGTTATTCTTGGTCATGGAGACGATGGTGGATTTTTTGAAGCACGTGGGGACCACGGACTTCGCCAGGGACTCGTTGAAGATGAAAGTGAACACACCTGCTAGCTGGTCAGCACAGCAATGCAGCAGACGGCCGGCAGTGCCGTCTGGACCTGCTGCTTTCCTGGTGTTCACTCTCCTCAGCGCCGCTCAGACGTCGTGCTTCGCGATACTAATCACACGATCCTCGCTGATGATGTCACCGTCCTACGTTGTCAGGCTGCAGTTAACACTAGCCGCCTGGCTAACCTCGAAACGGGTGAAGAACTCGTTCAGCTCGTCGGCGAATGCAGAGTCGACGTTTATCGTCGCGGTGTCCTTGGCTTTTATAGTCCGTGATTGTACGCAGTCCGTACCACATGCTCCGTGAGTCACCCTGATGGAAGTGAGACTCTACGAGTTCCCGATACCGACACCGTGGCAGCGCTGCAAGGAGTGATTGCTATCAGACTCAGCTGGGCTGTAGCCATGTCATTGTCACACAGATTTATTTTAACACCATCTGATATTGTTTCTCTTGAACATTAGGCCTACACATTCTAATGTGTGTATCATGTTTATGTTAAGGGCACACATGCATGTTTTCTCTCTTTGTCAGGTACTGCATTGTTCAAACTCGCATGCACTCAACATTTATATAACAATGTAAAGTTGCATAGGTGATAACGACACTGAAGACAGATGGGTGTGCTTGTGCAGGGAGAAAGAGAAGGGGCAGACCTGTTGGTTTGGGGCAAAAATTCTCACAGCCCTGCAGTATTCTAGTTTAAGCAGTGGTTTTGTTTCTTTCAAAATGAATACGTTTCAAAAATTCTAACAAATAAGTCTCTGAAATGTAAAAGTACGGCTGCTCTTGTAAACATTTGTTATTAATGTTAGTAAAAATAATCAAGACTATAGTTTTAGCTCTTATTTGAACAAAGACATTTGGTGAAAAACTGTTTCAGATATTACTCAAACAATATATAGTTTGAGATATTACTTCACAAAATACTTTTCATATGTTTACAATTGACACAACTAACCTGTACATTAATTGACACAACTAATCTGTACATACAGAGCCCACCTACTACTGCTGTTGGAGTCTGAGACAACTGTGGAGGGTAGATGAGGTTACTGGTAGTTCAGCCTCTGGGTTGTGGGTGAGAGCTTCTGGGTCTGTGAGATGTGATGGCAGAGACTGGTTTGAGGCACATGTCTGCAGCTTAGTCAGGAGTGAGGTCAATGAGTTAGGTCAAGTAGCAATGAGAAAGAAGTGGTAACTGTAGTGGTAACTGTAAGTGAACAAGAAGAGGCAACAAACATTCTAAATTCTTAAAACATTCTATATAAATTTATATATATAAACAGATCCAAACAAGTCAAGTAGATAGTACACACAAGTCAGAATCCTACCTTACCAGTAGAGAATCAATTCAAGATAAAACAACCAAAAGCTCACTGATTATTGAGCTGGATACACCTTCAATATATCTTAGTAAGCCCTGCCCACAATTAGCACCTTAAGGGAGACTAAAAATTCTGACAAAGCAGAAAGTTGTTACCACCCTCAAGTGGATTATGCATTGCTAGTGTTTCATTCTTTACATAATGTGTGTCAGGGGTGTTGAACTTTATCCACAAAGGACCGGCGTGGGATCAGGTTTTCATGCCAATCATTTCTTTCAACCTTGAGTCACACCTGATTTCACCTGTTTTATCAGTTGATCTTGGCTTAGAAATGTGCTTAACAGCAAAACTCCTCTTTAAGCAGTGATTTTGTTTCATTTTGTTTCAGTGATTCAACATGAATATGTTTCCAAAAATCAAATAATGAACAGTCTCTGAAATGTAAAAAGAAAAGTAGTGCTGCTCTAGTAAACACCTGTTATTCCTGTTATTATTACATGTTAGTAAAAGTAGTCATCAAGAAAATTGTCCAAATAGATTCAAAGATTAATGACATCTGCGAGGGCAGCTAAGGACACTCTGTGAGGGTCGCTTAGGACACTCTGTACTGAACTCTGTTTGACTTTATTGCACCTATTTTGCATCTATGTTTTTTAAGTTTCGTGTGGGCTTGCTGCTATGCAGACTCTAGCAGCATAGGTCAGAGGTGTGAAGTCCAGAGGAAGAAAACCAGACATGCTCAGTGCACTGTGCGACATATGTCTAAATACAATGACGCAAATTGACACCTCAGCCTGCTAGACACTCCTGTACGTGTGCAGATGCCAGCGCAATTGTTATCCCCTTTTCATGTATCTGCAGAGCCAGTGTAGTGTAGAGTCAGTGTAGAGTCCGCTGACTCACAGCATATGGTAAAAGCGCGTGATAACTTTTCCTTAAAATCAATATAAGTGTGCATAAATATTTACATGCAATGGTAAGGTAATAGTTTGGGAGTGGTGCAGAAAGTACCGGGACATCTAGAAATTGGATACACTGAATGTACTGTATTCACCTGCAAGTCAGCAAACTAGGTAAGATAAACAGGCCCTAATTATAAAAAAGATGTGAAAAAGAGGGGGCTCTTGCCCGCTCTGCAACATTGAGCGCAGCAAAATTCTTGGAAATTGACCATGGTGCAGCGGGGTCAATTGAGATGAATCACGCCCCAACAAGGCCGGGAAAATGTAACTGTAACCTTGACATGATATATATACACCCTAAAAACAAGATAGGGGGTCCGTCTTCTTCTCTCCCGGACGCTGTCTGTGTGTATCTGTATCTGAACCCTCTTTGAACCAATTAAACATTTATTATTGTAGTTTGACTCCTGGTGATTTGTACGTCGCGTAAATTTGGATCCGATTTGTAAAAACACATGATATGGTAAAAACTATTTGAGATGTTACTTTACAAAATGCTTTTCACACGTTTACAATTGACACAACTAATCTGTACATTTTCTATTCAGTTCTTATGTTAACTAACCAAGTTACTTTCCACTGAACATCAGTTCTCTGTGTTCAGGCACATATGGGCCATTGCCATTATGATGTCAGCTATGTTTCAAATCTTTTTTCTTAGTTTGCAAGCTGGTAGATTCTAACTCCATTTCACAATTGGATATTGGGGATGAGATGATAAATCATCGCTGTTTGAGACACATTGGGACACTTTTGTGTTCACACTACAAATGTTATGTGGTCATATCATCCCAGACAAACTCAGAAAGGTGAATGAACGAATGAACAAATGCCTTTATTGTCATTGCACAAAGTACAACAAAATACGACTGCCATGCATTGCCCATTGAAAATGCAAAATGGATCACAGTGTTTTGTGTTTACCCCCTCAGTGTGCAGCTTATGATTAGGATGGTGTACTCATTTAATAGTTTGTATGTAGAGGTTTGATGCAAAAGTATTCTTTTTTCTTTATAATAGTTTATATAGTTTTGAATGTTTTGAATGTTTTCAGGGTTGTGTGTAGAGTTTTGCAAAAATAAGCTGTAGTATCAGATGTTGTGAGTAAGCATTTGGAAAAGAACTAACTTTTTCAGTGGTTTCACACATTTTTTACACACATTTTCAAAAAAGTTAACACCGATCTCATACAAAGACCCTAAACCATACTGGATTACCTGTGTTAAACAAAAGAAAAATATCTATTCACAGCTGAAAGAAATTGCTTGCAGAATTACAAATATCTAATAGACTTGTATGGAACTCCTTTGCACAAAACTTCAATCAACAATCAGTCCTTATCAATCAATAATGATACCACTTCTGTGTTTCTCTTGCAAAGCATGGATCAAATAAGCTAGTGGCATGGAAGAGTAAGAGGCCATGGCAGCCGAAGAGGAGTTTCATGTGTGGTGGAGTTGCAGCAAGAGGACAAAATAGAGCTGAAGTTTCAGATGAAATTCAGACAACAATTGTTGACAATGTCATCAATCATGACTTGTCCTTTAGAGAGGCAGGACAAACTGTCCAGCCCATTCTGAGTTGGAATTGTCAGAATTTTTCCTAATGAGGATAAATAATGTTGCTGTATACCGCTGTGCACCTCAGCTTTAGAGTACTGTATTGCCCTGTCGGAAAAACAGTACTGTAATGCTATTGTTTCATTTAGGGTAGTGTAAGTGATGTCAAATTTTACATACTTTTTGCAGTTACTTTATAAAATCCACAGACTACCACACATTGGTAGCAGAGGGAAGACCTTTAATGCTGAACAGGAGGCTGCCATTGTACATATGGCCATGGCAAAAATGCAATCAGACTGCTTGAAATCCAGGCAGCAATAAATGCAGATCAGGGCATCTTTAGACATATCAACAGTTTGAGTTTGGCTTACTATTAGTCAACTCCTCGAACAAAATCATCTCAGAATGAAGCAGCTATACAGAGTTCAATTCAAAAGAAACTCTGACAATGTGAAAGAAACAAGACTCCAGTATGTGCAGGTAAAGATTTGTTACTGTAATGCCTTGTAATACAAAAAAACAATAAGATTTGTGTACATAAATCTTCACAACATTTCACCTTTATGCCCAATATTGAAAATCTCCAAAAATTTCAAAGCCCAAAATGGGAAATCTTCTATATTTTCAAAACCCAGTGTTGACAGGTATGGCAAATATATTTTCAGTAGTTTCCCTTTCAGACCACAAAATTTGGGGAAGGAGAGTATTAAAATATATCATTCACCATGGTGTACTAAGGTTTGCGGTAGTCAAATTATCACCAAAAATAGCATGTCTTAATTTTGCTGCTAGGTTGCCAGAGATATTGAGAGCACGAGAGAGACACTGTGAACTAGTGGGCAGGTGTCTACAGAGAGATTGAGTGAGTGTGCAGGCGGAATTGAGCACGCACAGAGTAGATTTTTATTTGCTCGGATTAATATTTTCTTTGCAAAATATAATTAATGCACCTGTGAAAATCCCACTGCATACTCAGGAATGAGGCACAATAATAATGCCATAGGTTGGAGGTTGCACCACCGTGGTGTGCAAGGTGTGTCCAAACTTTTGCCTGGTAGTGTATATATATATACACTATATATACACTACCAGTTAAAAGTTTGGACACACCTTCTCTTTCGTTTTTTTCTCTTCTCTTTTATTTTTTTCTCTTCTCTTTTTTTTTCTTTCTACATTGTAAAACAATGCTGATTACCTCAAACTATGAAGCAACACATACATATATATATA
>JAQQZR010000005.1:558669-579866 GCA_030068235.1 Notoglanidium macrostoma
ATGCTATATTGTCTGTAAGTGTAAAATAGTGTGCAAATTTGTACATGCTGAATTCCTGCTTTGTGATAAAAAGCTTTCATCTCTCCTAAACAGCCTCACTACTGTGAAACTTGAACCAGGATGTAGTATAACCATTGCATCTAATAATTCATTATTCTCTGGACCAGAAGAACATCACCACATGGTGGGGTCTACAGCTGAGCTCATCTGAAGTGAAACCCAGACCACTGGTTTGTTCATTCATTCATTCCTCTTTAGTAAATGATTTATGCTGGTCAATGTAACAGTAAATTCGGAGCATAAACTAGAGAAATCTGGGTTAGGCTTAGGATTAAGGCTGCCTAAGTGAACCTTGGGCTTTACACAAGTTTAAGATTGAAGATTCACACTTGATGTAGGGTTCAAATGTAAGGTCTTGTTGAAACCACACTGTGAAAAATGACAGGTGAAAATATCTTGATTGTTGTTAAATGCATCCACTTTTCCCTATTATCAGATTACAGAAAACCAAATGTAAGAGTATTAAATCTATTTCTCAGCAAAATAGTCTTGTTCTATTGGTAGATTATTCAGCTTCTTTCTCAAAATAATTTAGCAAATTTATCTGCCAACAGAAAAGAGTATTAAAGCTTGAAGTTAGTAAAAAATGACTAAAACTAGGGTACACAATCTTATATTAGGCTTACTGTAATCTTATAATAGAAAATAACTACATAGATTTGACTATACTGAACATGTACAGTACTGTGCAAAAGTCAGATGCAAAGAAATGCTGCAAATTAAAGATAACTTCAAAAATGATGTAGTTAAATCTTTTTACTTGAAAGAAAGATACTACAGTATGCAGTAAACAGTAATAAACTAAACAAACCCAGTGTTTGGTGTGATGATTTTTTCCCTTGAATAGTAGTCCCAGGTACAATTTGTGCAGTTTTATAAGGAAATGATCTGGTAAATATTACCGAGCATCTTGAGCATCCACTGTTCTTCTGGAGATTTTGACTGCTGCACTTTCTTCTTTTTTGCATGTACTACCCAGGAGCCTTTATTATTTTTTTGTCGGAAAAGTGGTCTTTTACATAATATGCTGCTTTCTTTTCTGACATACAAACATTTCTTTTAATACAAATTATTTTTCGGGAATTAAATATTCAGAAATCTAAACTGTTTTTGTACTGACTCAAAAATGCAGAATCTTCTATATATTTGTTATATCTATAACAAAATTTGTACAAAAATTAGAGAGCCTAAGACCTTTGCACAGTACTATATTTACTTGCTAAGTTGTCATTGTTTGCAGTGCACGTACGGCCCAATTAGTCATGGACCATGAAAACACAACATTTGCATAAGCGTTAGCCACTACATCATTTCCATCTGCAGTCCGTGAGCAGGTAAACATTTCTGATCATCCATGTTGCCTTGAGACCAGGTTTAAAGATACAGTCAGTTTCACTTCATCACCATCCTGTAGTTATTTTTGCTTACAGTGCTTTACAGTGACGTTACAGAAATTCCTAAGTAATCAGTCATGTAAGGACTTTAGTCCACTTGTGCTCTACACAGAGGTGTGTTTGGTGAGCTCTGATATGAAGCACATTGCCATTGTGTTAGCTCTGACACTCCACAGCCTCTACTGCCTCTGTGTGGACAACTGTAATAAGGTTCGGCATTGCTTCCCTGTGGTGAAAGCTCAGATACAAGCAGTCACCCTCTAGAGACTGAACCAACTCTCAGATATGACACTGACACTTAATTACTATACAGATTGATGGTAGTTATTGAAGGACAATACTGGATGTACCGGATATATGACACATGATCCATGTGACAATTGCTCAGGCTGATCTATATTATATTAGATGTCATAACTACAGAAAGCCTCTTTCTCACTTTTCATACACATGCTTGGATATTGTCACAGTTTTGCAATTCACACACACAGAAGCTTTCTATTATTCTATATATTTCTATAAATCCTGTTTAGTTATAAGATTTGCTTTTATGCCATATATGTAGATTTGATCAATCAAGTGATTGTTTCTGGGTGGAGAAATTCAAACCAATTGTCACCCCAACACAGTTACTTTCATATATTTTTTTAATTTGTGTTCGTGGTCTGTACAATATTTTAAACCACTAATTTGGATTGTTGTGTTTTTGAAAGGTCCATTTACAGCTACAGTTTTACATGCATGTTTTTGAATCAAAATTTATTAGTAAGGGTACTCATGTCCTCGATACTTTTCCAATTCATGGAAAATTCCTGATTTCAACTATATGTTCCATATCTATTTCCTGACTTGTGCAAGCCAATAAACATCTTTCTTCCTTGTGTTGAAAGTTCTTCTGTTATCTCCAAAATGATGGATGACAAAGGAAATTTTACAACCTCATATTTGATCAATGACAACAATGAAATATTTGGATTGCAGCCGTGACAACAGTGATGTCCAAGCAAAATTATAAGCTCGCGTAACATTCTTATTTTAGAAAGAAAAATATATAATTGTTAATATGGTGCAGCATTCTGTAAGGAATGGTTATTTCACTTATGTAAGGAGTAACAGTATCAGACAGTAAGTTTTCTGCCAAAGTACAGTCTTCAGGATGGAAGAATTTAAGCTTACCAGTTTCTCTGTAGCATTACAGGCGGTTTTATTTATTTTTTTGTTGTTGTTTATTAACATAGCAAAAGATGACTGATTATAACTGCTATAGCGTAAGTTAGAATAGAAGCTCTCTAGTGGATGTACCATGTTAAACTTAACTACAAATGGTTCAAGGTACAATGTATAATTCTTTAATAAATGAAAATTTGAAATCTTTGTCAAAGACTCTACACTTGGTTATAAAATACGTCTTGGGCAATCTGGTCACAATTGGACATCTGAGACACATTATCATTTACACCTGTGTCTATCATGTCTTTCCAAGGAGTCCAGCTAACCAATTGTGTTCAGATTTCATTACTGTCTTCATCACTTCCACTAGAGTGCCAATGTGCCCTGCACACAGTTATGTTACAAACATTAAACCTGCAATATACCTTCATTATTTTCTTGCACTCCAACTATATACATCAGTGCTCCTCTCCATTTTCTGGCTATTGGTGCATGTTGTCATAAAAACAGCCATCCCTTTCTGCATTGACAACCTATTTTCCTGTTATATTCTTGTCTGGGACTCTTCAGGACGGATTAGTGTTTACACTCCAAATGTTATGTGGTCAAATGTGTCTTGGACCACCTCAGCAAGTGGTTTGAATGAATACATCTTGAATGCATATTGGTGGTCATTTCCACTTGTATTTAGCACTGTCCATTTGTGACCTGATCACCCAAGACGGATTTTAGTACCAAGTGTAAACAAGGTCTAATTTCTGTGCAATATAATGAATAAAACAATTCAGATTGTGCTGTTTGTAGAATATAATCCACATTGTGGTGGTAACAATAACATTTCACATTTGACTACATCACACCACCCTGTCATTCAGTACATTTACATGCACACTAATATTGCACTATTATTCCGAATATGACAATTTTTGAAATTTGATACGTGGCATGTAAACAGGGGTGGCATGGTGGTGCGGTGGTTAGCACTGCCGCCTCACAGCAAGAAGGTCCTGGGTTTCATCCCCGGGTTACCCAGGGTGCCTTTCTGTGCGGAGTTTGCATGTTCTCTCCGTGCATCCGTGAGTTTCCTCCCGGTGCTCCGGTTTCCTCCCACAGTCCAAAGACATGCCGATTAGGTCAACTGGCTATTCTAAATTGCCCATAGTTGTGAATGCGAGTGTGTATGGTTGTTTGTCTGTGTTGGCCCTGTGGTGGACTGGCGACCTGCCCTGGGTGTACCCCGCCTCGTGCCCGAAGATGCTGGGATTGGCTCCAGCTTCCCCGCGACCCAGATGGATAAAGCGCTATAGATAATGGATGGATGGATGGATGGCATGTAAACAGCATATTCCGTTTGGATATTCTGAATTTGGCCTTATTCAGAATTAAGCATTTTCTGATTAAGACATGTGGTATATGCTGATATTATTCAAGTTTTAGCATTCTTTGGACATGTATACAGCACATTCAAAATATGCGTCTCAATTGAGGTTTTTACAGCAGTTTGCGATCTTTTGTGTTTGCTATCAGCTATGTGCATTGTTCACAAACCAATATGTATGCACAGCTGCATGTAAAAGGGAATATTAATTAAATATTCATATTCATTAGTAATTAAGAATATTGTGGGGTTTTTTTAATGTGGGGCAATAATGATTATATACCTACACCAACACACCCCTCCATCATTTATTACTTAACAAGTTAGAGTTAATAATCTTTTGGGACCAAAGAAGGACTGAAGCAAACACATGTTATTTTTTGTTTGTTTTTCCCTAAAGACAAGTTGTGCCTTATAAATCTGTCTTTTGTACAATTAATTAGATTGAAGACTTTTGTTTTTAATACAGGAATAGTATTCTTGAAGATCTGTGTTATATTTTGTCAGATCTGCCATATAAACCAGTTCGGTTGATATTACAAAAATGTATGAAGGACAGTGTTTTTTCTTTCTGTGTTAGATATTGTGCTTTAGTTTATACTCCTCTGCTGAGCTCCTTATGCCGTAGTATGATGGTGTTATCCTGAGTCTAGAGGAGCAGGCTTTCAGTAAATCGGATCAATATGATTCTCCTGATGCACACACATCCAATAAGTCCTTGTTAATGCTCACCTGCTTTTCCTCCGTGCGACTAGAAATGAAAGCAGTCAAGCATTCGCATGTTCCATCTGGAAGTGTTCATTAGTTCTGTAGGTTTTAGGGTGACTAGAGAGTGTAGGTGCTCGTTTGATTTTAATGAAGTTTAAACAATCTTGTGAAAACACCTGTTGGCTGGCATGCAGTGGAATAGAAGGGAACTTGAAAGAGTTACCAGCTCAAAGGGACGGTCCTCTCTAATGATAGCATCAGTCCTGGTGTTACACACTCGCTGAGCGCACATGTGACAGACTTCTAATTAGAGTCCAGCGTTCTCTCAAAGTTGGAGCGTTATTGAAGTTTGTGCTGTTTGATTACTTTGCAACTTACCTTTTTTTAAAGTGTGACACTTTTTGTAAAATATTATTTAAAATGATTAAATACTGAAAGCTGCTTACATTAAATTGTATGATGTTCAGTGAGTGTGTGTGTGTGTGTGTGTGTGTGTGTGTGTGTGTGTTTGGGGGTTGGAGACCCCGTTCCATCCTTACATGTATGCATGACTGCATGTAGTCATGCATATAAAGTTAAAATGCCTTGACCAGGGGTTAAAGTGGAATTCGGAAAGTGGTGGAACTCCGACAGTGATTGAGAAGGAGATTGCAATTGCATTTAGCTCTCACATCAATGATCAGTGAGTTAACTTTAACATTAATGTAAATTTAACCTACATAGGCATACATTTACGCATCATGTCAGTTTTGTTTGAGGTCCATAATTCCGTGCAATATACGTAATATGCTCTCTAGTGTTCAACACAAGGATATGCATTTATTTACAAATGAAATGCCACCGCGTCACATGTAGCAAATAGACACGCAGTAGCAATAACGCCTCATGTCACTGTCATCATGGAATGAATGCAATAGCGAAACAACCTCTATTTATACATGAAATGAGCAGCAAAAAAGTGGAGGGGAATCAAATTGGTAGAGGGAAGGAGATAAAAAGTTTTCATTCAAACTGGTAAAGATGATCTGTATACTAACCATAGGCTATAGACTAAGCATATTTTTAGCAAAATATAATTACTCAGATTCACAAGGTGTTAATGGGGCCAGGTCAGCATTCCCAGAATCCTCTGCACCAATTGAAGAGTTGCCATTTTCCATGACAGCGAATTGCAAAAACAATCTATAACAATTCGACAATAACCCAGGCCATAGATCTTAAATTGTAAAATGAAATTGAAGATATTTTAAAAGATATCTATATTTTAAATTCTTGCAACTGATCCATTCTGTTTTCATATAGCCATTTCATTGTAGTGGTCCAGAACCAGCCTCAGCTGTCTAGCACACAGTCTCAAAAAAAAAGAATAGATAAGGCATATTTTGTTCAAAGCTTGTGTGACACATGGATAAAGAAAAAGCTCGAGATGAGTTTCAAAAGGATCCCTAACGGTGAATTTGCAGCAGTTTTGCTGCACAGAGTGCTATCAGGTAGGGGGCATGTGCTTTCAAAACAAACATATACTGGGAATGGAGAGCCAGCTCCATTAAACTAGTTAAATTAGTTCATTTTTAATTACACGACCATTATCAACATACTCAAGCAACTGTATTGAGGGAAATAGCCTGTTAGCGTATTTGTTTTTGCAATGCTAACTTTCCTGGCACACAGTGCATAGGGTCTCTCTGAAATCCCATGCAAAAGTTAAAAATTTTCAACATTCCAAACAGAATTCCAGCCAGAAAAAAGGAAAAAATGGAAGATGGAGTTTTGCAAATACGTCAGAGATCACAGAGGTTCCCATATGAATAAATGGACTTCCAGTTGCCTCACATATATACGCAGCTATACACAGATGTACTGCTATGTCAAAACAAGGCGTTAGACTGTCCAAACTAACATCCATCAAAAATTAAGCAAATACATTGGCACATATCAGTTGAATGGAAGCTTGATTCAGCCACATGTGAGAAAATATCATGTTGATTTATCTTGCAATTGTGACTATTTATCTCACTTTTGTGAGTTACCATGACTTCATATTCCTGATTATTAGGCGATCTCCCTCCTCCAAGCCTCCAAGCCACACCAACACCAAACCTAAATCATTCTCCATTCTCCCAGAGTGGCCAGTTCTCACTGAAAAGAATACTTCGAATATTGCTTGTTTACACACTGCTGAGTTTTGTTGTGATTTGATTGTTGGAAATGCATTATTGCATGCACTTACTAGCAACTGTTAATAACCATATTTTAATACATTTTAATTTTAATAAAAATAAAGCAACATTAATAAATATATTATTATAATAAGTCATTATTAATAAGTGATTACTACGTATTAATAAGTATTAATAAGTCATTAATAACTAGTATTGTGTGACATTGTGTGGTCTTAATAAGTGCAAGATAAAAACTCACAATTATATGATATTAACTTGCATGGAGTTGCATGAAAAGTTCCAGATGGCATTATAATAAGTCACAATTGGAAGATACAAAGTCACAACTGTGTGATGCAGTTGCATGATAAAAGGTTACAACTTGCAAGACAAATCGTTCTCATGTGGCGGAAATGAGCTTCCATGCGATTAGGATAACATGGGAGGAAAATAGCATGTTGGTTTGGAATACTGTTCATTTGGCAGAATTCACTTAGCTAGTGGTTTTTGAATCTTTGTTCATGAGATTAGATTATAGCATGTACTAGCTAGCTGGCTAACCTAATCACCAAGCGGGCAAGCTGGTTACTTTTGCATATAAACTTATATACCAATTTGGACACAATGAAAACTTGGACACAAAGTTAAGATTGTCCCATTAACGTTTTTAATGACCATGAACAGGTAACTCATCAGCACTGTTAAACCCAGTTTGATTTGAAGTGATCTGAACAATAAACTTGACAATGTCTGTTAACGATGAGACATGACTGATTCTTTCTTCTTTTTAAATGTGAAACAATTTCATTGTTTTTGTGTCACAGTGATGAAGGGTTTGGAAATTTTTACTTTGTACTAAGGGTTACTGAGGTTGCCAGATTGCTGTTCCAGATTGTTCCTGGCCCTGACAATCTTTATACATTTGTCCGTTTATTTCCTACTTTATACAATTGAAACTTGGACGTGCTATGTAGTATTTGTCATTGAGCCCCACATACACTTTAAATATTTATCCTCCTGCTGTTTTGGCAGGGTTAGATTGAATACATGAATATAAGTTTGGGTTAAATTATAATGTTGGCCTCTGTGTGTCCCAGAGCTGGCCTGTTTTTGAATGCGTTACCGCTAGGTGCTGAGAGCAGAATAAAGAACTCCTGCTGAGCTGCTTGCTCTGTCACACAGCAACACCTCAGACAACCTCTACCTGTGAATGGCCACACTTTATCAGAGAAAAGCAAAAGAACACTCCATCTTAACCAAAGGAGAAACAGCACTCGCCTAGGCAGTCTGACAGGCTAAATGGAGGCAATTGCATGAGTGGCAAGGGGAAAAAAAACGCAGCTACATATCGGCTGGCTCGAGTGTCTGGGGTCTAGACGCCTCCGCAACAAAGGCGAGATGAAATGGCCTTACTGAGCCTCCATTAGTGTTAAGCTATAAGAGCTGACAACACATACTGCCAGCCTGCTTTAAAGCCTTCAGTTTTCTACCTGCCTTATGGTGTATGCTTATAACTCTAAAAAATTGCATTAGCTCATCAATCTTTGTATGTCGTGCCTAATGGAGAAAGAAAAAAATAAGCTTCTGAGTCTACAGTTAGTCAACTGAATGTCCAATATAATGTTTTGCAAAAACAGAAAAAGCACCTGCCTGAAAGTTATATTGGTTATTATTAATTCAAGATTAATCCATGCTTTGTGATGTCACATCCTTTAAACAGAAGCAGAGTAGCAGAATGCAAGGTTGTTTTCAGCGGATGAAAACAAAAAGCTGATGTGTAGCAATCCGAAAGCCAGAATTATTTTATACGACAGTGCTGTTAAATTCGCAATTCTAATTGGAATGGTGTTGATTACGTTACTGTTACTATAATATCAGCTTGGAGAGGGATTTGTGTATTGGACACTTTGCTAAAAAACAGATTTTAAAATTGTTTAAAACATTTTTTCCATTGGTTAATGCTATTCTGGTTTATGATCTTTTCCTGTCACTCGAATTTTGCTGTTTTGGATTTTGCCCTCACCGTGTTGTTTGCTGATTGCCTGACATTCTGCCTCGTTTTTAACTGCAACCTTGCCTCACAATTTTAGAACTGTTTGCCATTGTGTTTCCTGCCTCAGCTGTAACACTTATTAAGAGTCAGAGATGCTGCTTTAAGTTTTTCAACATGGGAAAGGCTTCAGAATGAACAACTTAATGGTTTGTGGTTTCTTGGTTAGCATGACAAGATGTGTATTTTTGCTTCAAGTGAGTGAAAAAAAGAGAGGTTGGTGAGGGAAATGCTGTTTATAGGCACAATAAGTGATAACCCACAAGAACTTGCTTTGTGGATGTTCCACAACATTAAATGTAACTATAAAGCAATAAAAAGTATTTGTCATTTTCAATTTGTTAAAAATGGTAAGAATTGGTAAATTGCTGAGACTGAGAGGAGAAAGAGAAAGACTGATCACAGTTGTTAGAACTCAAAGAACTCAAGAGTCTTTGTTTAATAAATAAAAATGTTCATCATTGGCAAATTGCTGTAGTATAAGAGGAATAAGACACTTCCAGATGTTCTGGTATTGGAAAATAATTTTGCTTTGTGCTGGCCTGCATCACATCACACCATAATTGAATATTTCCTAGTACATCACATCATACTATTTTATTCTAGACATATTTTTTTTCAAGGATTTAATTAAAGCCAAGCACAAGCATTTACAGAGAGCATTAAAATTTAAACATCTTAAATATAAAAAACTTAGGTTCAGGGTCACTCTCTGAATACCTGTTGTTAACTCAGCGTTAAATACCAAATAAATTATTTATGTGCACTGACTCTGCTGGCAATCCTTAAACATGCATATCCTCATTTCATTAATAGAATAACAGCTTGGTTACGTCTCAAAGTATTGTCACATTATCTTGCCAAATGTTCAGTAATCACTCACACCTGTAATGTACACCTGTAAGAAGTAATGCTGCCTTCATGTGCTCGAGATTACGACCTGACTGAGGTGTTCATGTGCAAGTTTCAAATCTGCATCTCATGTTTCCCACGATTCTGAGAGCATGTGAAGGCAACATACAGTAGTTTTCACCATTTTGACTGAAACTAGCAAGGGAACGAATTCTAGGAAGTTGCTAACCTCCTATCCTTGCACTATGTCACATTTCCAGAGCACTACAAGTTTCAATCCAATGTTAAAGTAATTAATATTTGTGAAAGAAGACGAAAAGCCTTTTTCATTGATTTTCAAGAAATCCGCCGAGCTCCGGTGTTTACAACGGAAGTCAGAGCAGGTTGCACAGTGCATGCACAGGAAGTTGTTACAAGGCATTCATTAAACACTGTTTTAGCTAACATAATATTTGCGGACTTTATCTGACAGAAAATGCGTGCTGTACTCAACCCTGTTTCCACCTTTCTTTCACCTAATTAATGCCAGTATTTAACGTCCATTTTTTTATCAAGCTTTTGTTGTTGTCATTTGTAGTCATGTATGCCATGTTATCATTCAATAGGAACATTCAATTTAATAGGAACACCTGTATCCTGTTCACCTTGTCTTTTTCTTCTTCTGCCCCATTTTAGGGTATCTGTACCCACTGTAGCTTCAGATTCCTATTCTTGGCAGTCAGGAGTGGAACCTGATGTGCTCTTCTGCTAGTGTAGCCTGTCTGCCTCAAGCTTCAACATATTCAAACGTCTCAGAATGTCACTCTCACCATGCACTTACATTTACATTTGAAATATAGCTATAATATCTCAATAGCCAAACCAGCACAAATCAGCAGAAACACTACACAAATTGATGGCTTTATGGAGGTGCTTAATCTCTCAGTGTTGGAAAAATGCAGTTATGTTGTGACAATTAGTAATTAAATCTGTAATTATGCCATTAATAGATTCACTTTGCAGCTGAAACACTGACAACCAAGCAGAGAAGTTTATGTCCTGCTAAATATTTACACTGTCTGGTTTTACGTCTTGCCTGCAGTTCAAATGATATATGAAATCTAGTTGATATTGCAGTGCATCATGCCTCATATACTACTTTTCAGGGAGCTATCCACCTTTATATGGTGTCACCATTCAAATCACAGTGGACAATATTCATCAGAGTACTATAATACTGAAGGCCACTATCCACTCCTCATCTCAGCTGAAGTGAGGAAAAAAGCACCAGTGTAGCATAGCTGGCATGCTCTGTCTATTGAAAAATTCTCTTGTGGCTATAAATTGACTTTCAGAAACAGAACAGAAACCCCATTGTCCTTTACCTTTGAGGTTGCATGTCATTTCTCAGTAGCTTACACTTGGGCAGATTAAGGTCAAGTGGTGCGTTTTGTCTCTCCTTTGAGTGGAGAGTGAGAATCTGAAGGCCTGTACAAGAGCCTTCCCATCCATTCCCAGTGCTTTTCTGAAGATGCGGCTTGATAATAACGTGTTGGCTAAGAGCCAGGGCTCTTCTTCAGACTGCACTATGCTTATGTGTCTCTCTTCAGCTTCTTGTTGATGAACGAGCTCAAGCGTGAACTTTATGCAGCAGTTTTATGGATTTCTCCTCATTGATCACAAGTCCCTTTTGTTCGGTAAATAACAGCAGAGTTTATTCAAAAGGGCTGGTGTTTTATTTTTTTTTGCTGTGTATAGGCTCTAGTCAATATTTTAACCTTGCATAGTTTAACTATTTAAACTCACAGGAGCATTTCATAGGAATATAATTTATTCCTTTCACTGTAGTTGCAGAATAAACTTTAATATGCTTTAAGATGAATAACTAAATAATACACCAAAAGTTTCACAGGCCTACAATGCCTTGCCAAGTATAGAGGTGTGATAATGACTTTGAGATTTTTTGAGTATGTAGTTAGTAACTAAATACCATTAGATGTACTGTCATACTGTCCTGCGATTGATTTGCGACCTGCCCTGGGTGTACCCCGTCTCTCATACGAAGTCAGATGTGACTGGCTCCAACTTCCCCACCACCCTGACAGATAAGCAATATAGATAATAAATTGGTGGATGGAAGAATGGATTGATACTTTCATATGTGAATTGATGAAATGGGAGAGATTAAATTCCAACAAATGCATATGCAGTAAGCACAATGAATATTTATATTAATATTCCTACTCTGCAAGTAGAAAAAGTACTTCAGATCAAGAAAAAAGAGAAAGGCCATTTTAACAGGTTAACCATTTTAACTCATTTATGGAGTATGAATTATTTGTATGGTTGACTCTGACATTAAGTGACTCACATTCATTTGCTCTAATGAATTTTGCTTCCTTAAAACAGTTTCACCTTTGCATCTTTGCAATGGATAATCACAGCAAGATACTGTAGATATGTACCTAAGAACTGATGCGGGAATTATAAAGACTGGCCTGTGCTCATCCTCGGACTCTTATTCAAACTACGCTCATAATGAACATCCATCCATCATCTATACTGCTTATCTGTCAGGGTCATGGGGAAGCTGGAGCCAAACCCAGGTGATTTTTGGTGAGAGGTGGGGTACTCCCGGGGCAGGTCGCCAATCTATCGCAGGGCTAACACAGAGACAAACAGCCATTCACAGTCACATTCACACCTATTGGCAATTTACACCTAAATTCAGACTTAGGCCTGTTGACCAAATCTACATGTCTTTGGACTGTGAGAAGAAACCAGAGTGCTTGGAGGAAACCTACACAGACACACGGAACACATGCAAACTCCAAATAGAAACGCCCCAGTTGGCCGGCACGTTCCACCTCAGAAACTTCTTGCTGTGAGGCAACAGTGTCATAATGACCATCCTTTCACCACAATCAGTACTGCTTGTCTTTACTCTTCTACAACTATATACTTTACTTGTATATAAACCCACTTTCCAGTGTCACCTAGGAGAAGATTGGTTTCCTTTTGAGTCTGGTTCCTATCAAGGTTTTTCTACATGTCATCTCAGGCCATTTTTCTTTGCCACTGTCATCTCAGCTCCCAAGTGGCACAACAGAAAAGCATCTGTTCCATCCAGAGCTCACAATTTGAATCCCGACAATGCCACAGCTATCTATGGCCAGGAGCCAAGGGAGCAAAATTGGCTGTGATCTCTGTGTGGGAGGGATTGCATACTTTCTCTCCCCGTCAATCATAGCAAAACTAGCCAATCGTGGCCATCTGTGAGATTGTGTATGCAGAAGATAGAGTAGATAGCACTTTCCTCCACGTGTGTTACGCTGCATGAGCAGTAGTTTGAAAAGAAGCAGTTGGCTGACTTCACATGTCACAGAGGAAACGTGTTAGCCTTCACCCTTCCCAGTTAGTAGCTGTTATATGATAGCTGTTGTATAATAGTGGAGAGCTGGTTGGTGGGTGGGAATGCCCAAATTGGTGGAAAAAAATAAACTTATAAAAAGATGAGGTGACATTTCAAATTTTGCTTTAAAACAAATTGAGTAAAGACAGTGGAAACCTTGCTACTATGAAACTATGGCAAGGAGTTTTTCATCTGATAATTTTTGTAATGAGGCGACTAATATCAGCAGGATTCCGATTTAAAGGTAAAAATTAACGGCCCACTTTTTTGTACGTTAAACATAAGAATGAACCCTGCCTGATACTTATTATGATCGAATACTCAAATCGAAACCCCCTTCTCCTTTTTGCCTTATACAATAGAATCCTCTGTCAGGCCCTTTGGGGTGGAGGACCGCTAAACCCCAGAGTGTGCGCACTCCAAGGCCTCTTAAATGACACACATTATCACCTGCTTAGGAATGATGGAGCACCTCTCATTAACCATAGTGGCAGCTTCACTGGCACAGGAGAGGAGAGGGAGAAAGAACTCAGATTACCGATGGGGCTCTGAGGTAGGATCCTGTTACTGCGTTTTGGAAAGCCTACACAGAACTGCTGAGCTTCAAGTTTTATCGCCTACATAATATGCAGTCATTATCTCTAATGGTTCTCAAGCCCTGGTGTGCTGCTGTTTTTGGCTGCAAAGTTCCCTGAAGCCCAGAGCTCAGAGCAAACATCAGACGATGGAGAGAGCTCAGAGGCACACAGGTGGTCTCAGCCTGCAGATATTATGCTTGGATCATGTGCATTTTTGAGAGCACAGGGCAGAGCACAGAGTTTTGGCTGGGTTCACTGAAATGCTTGGTTACCATTTTCCTTTGTAAATCATTCAGCACTTCTTTCAACTAGAAGGACTCTAAACTAAACTCCTTTTCACCTTTATTTGACTTTGTAGTAGAGGTAGTGGATTTAGTTTTTTGTTTTGTTTTTGTGTTTTTGTTTATTATGGCATGTTCTTTTTTCTGTTTTAGTTCTGTCGCTGCCCCTGACCTGTCATAACTGTATCGATCTTATTTATTTGCTCTAGGTCTGTCTTCGTTTTGACCAGTAGATGTGTATTAGTTTATGCATTTGAATAAGCCTCTGTCTTGATCACTGCGATGACCCCCTCATGATCACAATTTCTGCATCTTGTATTATTATACACTATACGGCCAAAGATATGTGGACACCTGACCATTACACACATATGCGGATCTTCCTCAAATTGTCACCACAGAAAAATCCATTGTCTAGGATATCTTTTTATATTTATATATACTTTTCTATTTGCATTATAATTTCCCTTCATTGGAACTAAGGGGTTCCAGCATGACAATGCTCCTGTGCACAAAGCGAGCTCCATGAAGACATGGTTTTCCAAGGTTGGTGTGGAAGATCTACATACAGCCCTGACCTCAACCACACTGAAAACCTTTGGGATGAACTGGAATGAGAAAATGCACCCCAGACCTTTTCACCCAACATCAACCTCACTAATGCCATTGTGGATGAATGAGTAGAAATCCTCATAGCCACACTCCAAAATCTAGTGGAAAGCCTTCCCAGAAGAGTGGATGTTATTGTAACAGCTAAAGGGAGACTATATATGGAATGGGATGTTCAACAAGCACATACGAGCATGATGGTCAAGCTTTTGGCCATATGCTGTATGTTCTAATTCTTTCCCTAGTAATTCACAGGGACTTTTATGGTGGATACACCACATAATCTAAGCCTAATAATAAGCAAATAATAAGAAATAAGAATATAATCATTAATATAAGCAAGGCGATGTTTGATTATATTTTATGAAATGACTCTCCAGTGTTTGCACTGTGTAACAGTCAAAGGTGGAGCTCTTCACCATGTCTTAAAGATGGAGGATGTTGTGTTTTGTAATTTCTTGGTAACTTGCCAAAATGTATTTTTTCTGCAGTATAAAAGCTGCTAGGGTGATGGCTGTTTATAGCTTCTATAATGTTGTCCCACACTGTTAAATGTAACTTTAAATTGTTAAAATGCATGATGTGTCATTCATTAATAAATAAATAATTGTTAGCATTGGCAAATTGCTGTGGTATGAGAGGATTCAAACATTTGGGGGAAGCTGTTATATTAAAATATTGAACTTTAGGATGGTAATGGCCCTCCACTTTATATTTCTTCACATCACACCACCCTATTGTTGATTATTTTCCTAAAACAACATGCCCTTACATAAGACGCAGCATATTCTGCTTATAAACAGACAGACATGAGTAAGCAAAAGTCATCTAATAGAAAAGACATACATACATATTTTATCAAGCATTTATGTGGAAAGTCAAAGTAGTTCCACTGATCATCTAGTCACTATCTAATCACGGCATCACTAATATTGACTCCTTTATCTCTGTCCTCTTTTACTCCTCCTGTGCAAGGCTGCATGACTGGCACGTTCAGGTTTTACACACTGCAGTCCCAATCGCTTTTTCTGCTTCCACGCTCTTCTCCTGCACACTTCCTGATTGTTCAGGGCAATCTCGCAAATGCAAGTGGGACCAAATAGGATGTAATTGCTGTGGTGGGATGATTACAACTGAAAACTAATGGTTTCCCAACACCAAGGTCAGCCAGGGTTTAATTAGAAGAAACACAATCAGCGTCACTTCCCTCACGCTCGCTTGTCGCCTGGTTCTCTGCCAAAACCCAGCTCCCTAAAATAAATGGGGTACCAAAATGAAATCGCTCCATTTCTGTCAGAACTGGGATTGTTTTGGCAGATAAATTCCTGAGGGGGTTTGTTTATAAATGGAGCACACCGACTCAGCTGATGCTCATTTTTACATACACATACATTCTTTTAAATATTGAAAACATTTTAATGTCTACTGTGCTGAGCTTGTTATACAATCTAGATCTAAACCTTTCCAAAAGTTTAATTCTTTTATTTTATTTTATCTTATTTATCCTGCCTTTTTAGATAGAAGAGGGAATGACTGTTCTTAATCAGCTCTATTATCCACCTCAACTGTCCTCCTCCGTTAAGTGCAACTGGTGAATGGAGTTTTAAATGCATAAGACGAGGAGCAAAATGAGCCTCTCTCAGGAATCAGATCAAATCTGGGAGCTGTCCACCTCAGTGAAAGGCCTCCGTAGCATTAACAAGCATGGATCAGACAGCGCAATTGAACTGTAATTCCTTTTCCAACCATTAGCTTGTCCGGTTTGCTATTTGGGTTATTTCTTGCTCTCCCTCATGCCTTAGATTAATTCAGTAATTCGTACCAAACCTGAATTATATTTCACTTTGCCTTCTCAAATTGAATACAGTTAACAATTCCTTTTTCACTCTAAGAGGAGGGAATTCAGGATTACTGTAATTCTTCGCCTTTTGTCTTCATGTTTTATTTATGGTCAGTGATTTTTGTGAATCAGCGACCCAATGATGCAAATCAATTTAGCTGTATTGACTAAGCCTGACTCTACAGCCTTCCTCCTTCTATTTTAGCCTGAATGTCCATGCTGACTATTAATGAAGGACCTGAGCACACAGGACACAAAGCATTCAATATCTCCATTACAGGTCTCATTATACAGGGTCTTCCAACTTAGCTTGTTCTGCTAACATGACTAGTCGAAGAAAAGATTCTAATCCTTTAAGAACGGATTCAAAAATGCATCTTGCCCAGCCCTTTGGCTACTTGTTGAGGCTCGTCGACCTTGATTTTGCTGACATGAGGCCCCTTAGCTCAGCCATGCACGCACACTTGCATGCACAGGTTTCTCATCTCAGTCTTTCCTCACACATTTGGGGCCTGGAGACACAAGACAGGTCCTGTTTAAAATGCGAGGTGTTTCCTGTGGTGCGTATCGATTGGTTGAAGCTGCCCAGGTCCCACACTCCCTGGCAGCAGCAGCCATTCATCACGTCAGACAGCCATGACTGGGGATTCAGGCTGCCACAGTCCTGTCATTACTGCCCAAAGCAACGCCACTTCTCTGACTTATGAGCTCAACACCTCCATTTGTTTCTATGGAGGTGACTCTCCGTGCACAGTCATGTGTGCATAACACCCGTTTTTCACATTTTCTGTGGGATTTCTTGATGAAAAGTAAATGACCACGTACGATGTGTCGTCATGCAAATTTAAGATCTTTTAAATTACCATATGCTGGTTGTCTGTGTGCCTGAGTGTGTCCTTAAGTGACAATTGAAATTAAAAAGAATTTAATAACTGGTTTAATTGGATGTCTCTCAGGAGGGTTCATTTCCCTGTATATTCTGACGCTGAATATTTTAAGACCACTCCATCATTTGAATCTAGTTTGAATAATGATTTATGAGAGGTTTATCATATGAATTATGCTGAATTGTTTTCCATAACATTTGAATAGATAGCAGTCAGTATTCGTTCAAGTGTGCATTGAATTCTCTAAGACGTTTGATTGATCAATTCTGAACCCATCGGCAGACATATGTCCTGCTGTATAGTTGCCTGAGGTTAGGAATGACAAGGACAAGGAATGGTTCAGCGTCACATTCCTGTTAAATAACCTTTGACAGAAGGATTTTATTGTCTCTTGGGGCAGGATGTAATCAGATGTGAGGCAAAGCCACACTGAGGTAAATAGGACATGGCTCTGCGGGTGAGAAATCTGCCCTTGCACACATTCTCTCTCTCACCCTCCCTTTCCATCTCGGGGTTTCATGCTCGCCGCTATTTTCTGTTTTCTCTCTTCAACCTTTTTTTTCAGAGGGCAGAGCCTGGTAATTGCTCGAATGCCTCCCCATATTCACTCGATTCGCCTCTCTATGGATGCATCCACCGTGCTGACATCCAGAAGCAAATCCCATCCAGGGAGGGGAGGCTCACTGGGGCGATTCTCTAAATTCATTGCAGCGTAATCCTCTCAGGCGCTCAGACTTGCCCTGACTCTCCCGCTGCCAGGGGCCCGGCCCCATTAAGCCGCTCCTGCTCACTCTTATTCCCAGCTAAAACGTCCTTTTTAGACCTAGCCACTGTGCTTTTGTCTTTCCTGGCTCCGACTGTGGCAGACTGAGAAATCATGCCCTTGCATGGTTACTTACAAATGTGCATCTCCATTCACGGGACATGTCATCTCATGGCCCGCAGAGAGGGAGAGGCATGAGACTTATTGTCCTGCATTACGCTAAATGACAGAGGCTGTCTGAATGACGAAGGATGAGACACATTCAGGTTGTGTGCTGCTATTTGTGAGTGTTCAAGGCAGAGGCACAGAAATGGTGGGCAAAGCCAGGAGACACAGAGAGCAATTTGGCTGAGAGGACTCCTGCCTAAAAGAGAAATGGTGTGAAGGAGGCAGAGGAAAGGCAAAGCGCTTTGTTTGTAGTGTGCACATTTCGTGTTGTCCTTGGGCCCTGTTCTGCTTCATTACCCCCCTGACATGGACAGTCTGCTCCCTGGACAGCCATAAAGACATGAGTGTCCTCTCTCTAAAGACAGCCTGAGCCAGACTATGTCTTGCTCCCCCCTTCACTAGTCACAGACATTTCCCCCACCAGCTCTCATCTCCCTGGAAACTAAATTTGAAAATGGGGATAGTTATTTACAAGGGAATGTGAATGGAAGTTAGAACGCTTTATTTTCTATAATACTATAATAATATGTTTGTTTGTTTGTTTGTTCGTTTTTAAGAAGACTCCACACTTGTGCTATTCTTATATTCACGACTTTAAAAGTTGAGATGTGATGCAACGTGGACATTTCTCCATATGGCAGGAGGCTTTCTTTTCACTCATTGCTGAGCGTAATTATGTCACATGGAATTTTTTTTGCAATTTACCAGCAAGTCTGAGAGAAATATTGGTATTCCCGATTGCTCTGTCTTGTTTCCACTGTCGCTGTGTCTTTACATTGTTTGCTTGAAAGACTAGGTAGATAAATTGTCAGCCTCTGTCATTAGCTAGCTTATACTTCACATCCATATTTCCTCAGTTGCCTAGCAACAGTGCTCTCAAGACGTGAATGGTAAGCGTGTCATGTTTGAACCAAGAAATGTTTAACTATTCTATAGATATGATTTAAATTCAATATGTTCATTAGTTTCACAGTTCCCTTGATCAGAGCTGGTATTTCTGGGCAAATGCAAGGACAAACACTCGAAGTGTTCCTGTTAAGTCGTGACTGCAGACAGGTCGGCAGGTGCGCCGATGCCCAGGAGATGTGCCCACTCTGACCGGCCATTCTGCATGATCTGCCTTTAAAGAACGTGTGCCACCATGCCACAGGATGACTTGTCACCAGGCTGCAGTCTATGAAGATCCCCCTGCTGATTGATGACATTTGCTGGCTCGCATCCTGCTTCTCTTGACGAAGCCCCTATCGCTCAGACCAGCGTTTGTTCAGATTAAGTAGGTGACCCGTTGTCTTTGGGAGATGCACTTTGGCAAAGCTTCAGAATATTAAATGTCTAGATCATATCGGTCGTAGCTGTGACATTGTATTGGAAGAAGTGCTCCCTTTGCTCTCCAGCAGTACTTCAGATCAGATGAGTCCTGAATTCTGAATTAGGTCTTGGTACTATTTTTTTTTTTTTTTTGTATATGAAGACATTTTCTTACCAAAATTGCCTTCTCTTTTATATCAGTTATGAATTAACTTTAATGTTTGCCACAAATGTATGTACCTAAAAATGTACACTAATGTGGGGTATCTTTTAATGATCCCTTGATAACTGAGAAGCATATATACTTAATGTAGAGCACTTTCCGAGACTCATAATACACAACTCTTTTCTTTGTCCCAGTGCATTTACAAGGCACTTCATATTTTTCCTATAATTGGCTTCCATTCCTCATTGACAAACAGCAGGGATCTTCTGCTGGAGACTACACCATTCCGCCTCCTCAGTGTCATTGCTTGGTGGTAATAGGCTCGGATAGTGTGTGTTCTCCAGAGGCCTTGCTCATGCTTTGCTGCTGGTGGACACTAGGGAGGCAGTGTACTTTTCACAGGCTGTCTGGGCAATTTAAACCTGCCTCGGGCATGTAGATATTACTCCCTGGTGATGCGGCCGAAAATTAATGGAAATTGTTTTAGAGGGATCATTATTAACATTCTCCTTTGGATGCCCTTTTGATATAATGCTGTGGCTTCCATGCTTCCCCCACCACCCCTGCTCGTGCAGACATATCTTCTGGGAGGAAGGATATGTAGTTCTCTTTGCATGAACAAATATAAATTATTATGCTAAAAAGCTGGCAGATATTTTCCCATCACTCACTGCTGTAAAAAAATTCTGCTTATGCTAAATATGGTAGTTTAATATGTAATGTTTACCTTTGGATGATAGGATTTAAAGAATATGGTCTTGGCTAAGTTAAGGTCATGACTGGGGAAGTAAGTTTATTACTCTAATCATCACTTTACTGCCAAGAAATAGGCTACATTTAGGCCAGATGAAGAGCAATCTTTGCTTTAGGCCTTGCAGGAAGGAAGTAAATATCACTTATGTTCCCTCCGGCAAAAAAAAAGTACAATATTAAAATGTGAAGTAATAGAATTGACATTTCACAGTTCATTATGCAGCTGGTGACCTTTTAGATGTATGATTTTGATACTCTGGAACGTATGTTCACCTCTAATGAGAAATGCTTGACCCTGTCGCCAAGTGAGCAAGGTTAGAAACTGATGAACCTAGCTTTAACACTAACCTCACCCATGATATACAAATACAAGCGCAAGCATTCAACCACCACATCGTCATCATCAGCTAAGCTGCTAGCTATTAGGGAACTAATCGACTCCACTGCACTATAAAGCCATTTCAATTGAAATGTCATTCAAAGGCAGCTGGAAGTGTTAGTTACTGTGCTACTTCAATAGTATCGCCTGTGTTTATGTAATTGGCCGTTTCTGTTAAATCTGCCCGAGGGAATTAGCCATCAGGCTTAAAACAATTGTACCACAGAGAAAATTAAAGTCTTAGAGATTTTAAGTTTGTGTCTTTTTCTATAGCTATATACAGTAGATATATTGATAATA
>JAQQZR010000005.1:590676-624392 GCA_030068235.1 Notoglanidium macrostoma
CACACAGAAAGGCACCCTGGGTGACCCGGGGATCGAACCCAGGACCTTCTTGCTGTGAAGCGACAGTGCTAACCACTTGCACCACCGTGCCGCCCTATTATATTGTTTTATAATATTAATGTATATTGATATTAATATTATAGTGAATTAATATTAACTATAAGAATTAATTAATAATATTTTGTTTACGTATTTAAATATTCGGCCTTGAATGGCATTCTATCTAAATTACCCTTTGACTTTATTTTGGATGAGTGGAAAATCCAAATGATGTACTTTTCCTGTTCAGGTGTAAGTGTTCCTGTACATTCAGCCTCGCTCTGCCTGGATCTTAGCATTCACCTGTTAACATCAGTAGTGACTTCTGGTGAGCTCTTACCATTAAGTTTTCACGTCAAAGGGATTTAGTTAAATTCAGCACCGACAATTAAACGCAGTCTCGCTGTGGATCTTGTAAATGCAGTGTTTGAGTCGTGCCTCTCGGGGGAAACACTTCACACACTTCAGCAGAGTGGGGCTGTGTGAAGAGCTGAGCCAGTGACAGGCATCAGGAATACTGCACTCTACAGCACTCAAACCATGGGAGAGCTTTCGCACTTACTCACACAGGCCTCTGGTTCCACTCCCAGTAGTTCCTCTTGCAAAACCCATTTAAGAATCAGAAACACTTTATTAGATAAATACATTTTTTACACGTGAGGAAATGGTCCTGGTGAGGGCTCAGCAGGCATGATTTGTGTTCAACGTTCACTGTTTAAAGAGCAACAACGCTAATTTAACTAAAAAGTTTATCAAAGACACACACACACAAGCTATCACTAAACTATTTGCTTCGAATGACATCACAAAGATTCATTATCTTAGGTTTAAGGAAATCTAATTATACGTATAATTATATAATTCGTGTTATTACAATATTACAATATAATTTCGCCTTCAAACTCTGGAACGCTTTTGGGAATCATCTTGTCATCTACACAGAACTATAACAAAGTGCTACATGAACTGTCCTAGTCGTTAATCATCATATCAATCACTGTACATTTGGTTTCATTTAACAGTATGGCTTCCACCCTCATATTTTACAAAATATTCTACAACATTTCTAGTTAACAACATTCACAGGGTGGAATTATTTGATCCAACTGCCGAATAACATTGAAATCACATGCTGAATTCTCGAATCTGATTGGTCAGGAGGCATTCATTACTTTTCTATAGCAGCATTACTCTGACTGTAGTGCTATAATCACAGTTTTATAATGTACTGCTTTATTGTTTACAGTTTATAGTAACAGCTAATTCTCACAGACTTGTATTATGGACACCTTACATACTCTAAGGCAAACAATAAATAACTAATTTAAGATTTGCTGTCATTTAACAAAGAAATAATATAATCAGTGATATGGTAAAGCTCTGTAACGAGACATTTATTTTATACTTATGGAAGGAGTCTCCAGTGTCAGCATAAACAACAGTCAGAGGTAGAGCAAGAATGTTACGTTTTCAGACAGAAGATAATCTTCAGAACTTTTTGCAATTTCTCTCTAACATGACAAGCCGTTTTTTTTTCTGCATTATTAGCTTCAAGAGAGAAAAAGCAAAATTAAGGCTGTAAGGGAACAACTATTTATAGCTGCTGTAATATAATTAATAACTGGAACTAACTTGTTTTGCAGATGTTCCACGACATTAAATGTAACGAGAAACTAATAAAAAAATATGACACACCGGGCCACATCACACCACCCCCTTGTTGATTATTTTTCATACAGCAGAATGCCGCATCGTATTTTATTCTTTACGAAGCAAACCATTATTACAACAGCTTGTTAGGAAGTTTTGGAGCATTATTTCTGGAATGTTCCCTTTGAACCTTCTTAGAACCTCCCTAATATTTACTGAACTTTCTTGTAATGGACACTTTCACTGGAAAAGGTTGCTTACTTTAGATAGCATTTTTTTTTTTGGATTGAGACTGTAATATCATTTAGTTTAAAAAAAAGCAAAAAAAGTATGATTTTATAATGAAAATTACAGATTATACATATTTTTGATCAAATCTGACCATTTATTTATAAAATCCTAAAATGATGAATTAAAAGTCTGACATACAATCAGACAGATTTTTGTTAGCAACTGATATACTGTTAATAGGTAAATTCCATTAAAATATTTTTTCCCATCTTCTGTGATGATGAGACGCTGGTTGGATTACCTGGTCATTGATATTCTCTGAGCTTTATGTTCTGAAAGATTATATACACATCCATTGCTGGTAATAATGGAGCTACATGAGTCCTGGTTCTGTCAAATACACTGCAATGTACAACTGACAACAGAATTCAAATTTTCTTCCTCTCCTGAATATGTTGGAATGTGATTGTACAAGAGCATGATGTTGTAACCCAGTGGTGTATATATTATCTTAGAGCACTTATTGTACCCATGTATACTGTATATACTGTAGCTGAGCATTAATGTGAAATAAAATGTTTAAAAATATGTTCTCTCCTAAACATAGCCATGTATATAACAGTGGAAATTAATGGTTACTATATACATGCAGGAACAGCACTTTTTCCTGATACTGATTGTAATAAATAATCTTTATCAACATTAAAGGCACTTGTTCTAATAAATTTGCCACCAGAGAAAACAAATCTGCATTTAGCTAAGAAGAAAAATGAGTAAATAGCATTTCAGTGATGTTAGATCAAAAAGATAACATTGTCCGTTTGTTGTTTAGGTTTCTAAGATATTTCTTAAATCTTAAATCTTTGCAGGCTTAAAAGCAGACAGAACAAACTAGATGGTGAGCATGCTCAGGAGAGTATAAATGTGTTTAATGCCTTATCATATGCTTATCTCCTGCCATTGGCCATTCATTTCATTTTCTATTAAAGGCAGACTTGTTTTAATTCGTTTCCACTGTTTATAAAATGAAAAACATGCAGCTAAGGTTTGGAGCTATTCTAACGTAGACAGTCCACCTACCTGCATGTTTTTGGACAGTGGAAGGAACCTGGAGGAAACCCACACGTTCACACAGAGAACATGCAAAACCTCACACAGACAGTGACTCGAGATCAAGATCGAAACCAGGACCCTGGAGCTGTGAGGCGGCAATGCTTCCCACTGCACAGCTGTGCCACCCATTTATTACAATTCTCTTCTTGCTGTATATAAACTCCTACTTACTAAGGTTTGCCTATGCTAAATAGCATTTATCTGGTATGTTTAACATTATGTATTCTACTGAACTGGGTTAGTTAATAGGCTGTATTACATTTTGACCACATATAGCTTTTGCTACATACAGAGCGATGAGCTGCATATTTCTGATGTTCAAAAATGGAAGAAGGTAGAATCTCATTTTGTATACTTTTCAAAGGCATGAGTTGATGCATTTTTGTCTGAAGACAATTATAATTCCTTAATATTGTAACATTGTGAGATATTTTGGGGTTATTAATAAATATTAAGTACATACCTCCTGGCAAAGCACTTCTATGTTAAGTTATACCTAGTTATGTTATACCTAGTAATTCTTTTGCTGACTGAAATAAAAGAAAACTATTTAAACTTTCAAATGTGGCATTTTATGCTCTCTGATATGTGCATAACCCCAAAAGAAACCCATTTTCAACACAAAGATAGTCAAATTCTTACCTAAGGAAGGGTTGAAGAGGCAACCTTACCTGTGAAAGTGCCCTAATATTGCCTGTTCCCTGATAAATGGGACAGTATAAAAAAAATATACAGCCATCCAGACTAGCCAATATCACAGTATTAAAAAATATTGACCATAAACATGCACCATACCATGATTTGGACATGTCTTACTTCTTACATACTCAAGATTCTCTAATATATATAAATATATATATATATATATATATACACAAGAGCCTGGCTGCTCTTGTGTCTCTCCCTGAGGCTGCCATCCTCCTCATTCTCTGAGTCCTCCCAGTCTCCCTGCTTGTCCTTGCACACTGATCAATTCAAATGCTGTTATTTAGCCAAGCCTGAAATTAAAAGGCTTTGGATCAATTGGATGCACTTACACACAACAAGGTGGACTCGTGACAGCCTGCTTGTGTGTAGCGTATGAGTCATAAGAGACTGAAAAATACACTAGATACACCTTCACACACATTTATTATGCAGTGCCACAAATATATATATATATGTTATACATAACTGATAACATATGCTTTTTGTTGGTTTGGGGTTTTTTTCTGCACAGATAGAACACATGGATGCTCACCCCTTTTTACACATGCAGTACACACACACACATGCGCGCACACAGACGCACATGCACAAACACACACGTGTGTATGTGCTGCTGCACTGCTGCTGTACAGGGCCTCAGTGTGCATACAGAGCTTTTTTGAGCTGACCCACTTTCTCTGCCTAGCCGAGTACACACGTATGCTGCTGGGGAGATTCCCTGCAGATTCCCCTTCAAGATCCTCCTCAACCTTCTACACAACCAGAGAAGCATGGTGGCATCATACCCTCACCCCAGTCACCCTCTACCCGTAACACAAACACAACTCAATAATATTTATCAGAAGCAGCACAGCAATTTCCATAACCATACATGATAATACAGCATATTAGCATCTCCTTTCCAGATTGTTCTCTTTTTCCACATTTCAACCTGCAGCAAGCATTGTGTGTGTGTGTGTGTGTGTGTGTGTGTGTGTTCCTACTCCACTGTTAGTAAGTAAAATTGGTCTTAAATTCTTGCCCAGCTCAATCAAAAGAGGCTTACAGTTATAAATTAAACATAAATGCAAATGAGCTGTGCCATTGTTCTTTTTTTTCCCCATTCAAAAGGATCAGCGTGTCTCTATATTAATTCAGGGACATTGGAGTGTATGTCACTAGGGAGTAGGCTGCACAGAACACCCCCACTGTAGAGTTTTTTTACAACACACAGGCCTGTTTCACTCACACACAGCTGTCAAATTAGTACCTGGAAACATTTCTCTCTTTGGTTTGTTGGGAATAAATCAGCTGCATGTGTTCTGTTCAGAACATCATCAGTGTTTCTTATTAGGGCTTATGCTTTTACTGGGACTGACAGAAACAAAACCACGCCTCCTTCAATGGGACCGACATGAACGAAACCACGCTTCTTTCACTAGGACTGATAAATGCGGGAACTATGCCTTCTTTACTAGAACTGACAGGAACAAAGCCACATCTTCTATGGGACAGACAGGTGCATAGACCACACCTTCTTTAATGGGACTGACAGGAACAAAGCCACACCCCCTTCACTGAGACACACAGGTGCAGAGACCACACTTTCTTCACTGGGACTGACAGGAACATAGCCATGCCCCTTTAAAGGGGACTGATATGTGCTGAGATCACACCTCCTTCATTGGGACTGACAAATACATGGGTCACACCTCCTTCATTGGGACTGACAGAAGCATGGAGGGAGAGAAATAAATGGAGATTAACTTGCAAATCAATTTGTAAATTCCTAATTTTTTGCCAGTACATATTGGGATGAACACACTGATCTGGACTGGGACGTCTTTACACCCCTAGATGTCCCTCTCTGGCTTGCTTTTAATTTCAGCATTTCATCATTAGTGGCCTTTTCTTGCTATGGCACCACCGATAAAAAAAAAAAGCTTCACTCAGCTAGATAAAAGTGCAATGTGCTGAAGTATGCATTGAATTTTCTCAGTAAGTTACTTCCCAGGGTGCACTGTTAAACGGAACACTATGAAGTGAAACAAATGAGAGAAACTGTATATCAGACATCATCCAGGCAGAGTGCATCAAACTGAAAATGACTGATTTTAAACAGAACTGCACAACTTATTTTGTGATATTGATCACACTAATACTACAACACTAAAACAACAATTGAAAATAAATACCACACTGGTGAATATGCATTGGGGAAAAAAAAAAAAAAAAAACATGCCTTCAAACTTAACTAAATATTAACATAATGTATAATGCTGTTTATTACTCATTTATTCTATAGAAGATACAAAATAATAACAACACCTAGCTCCTAGACTGTGTGATTTGAGCATCCACAGAGCTCCATGAACACTGCTGAGCCGATACAAATCCAGACATGGACTTTCTACAATTCCATCAAGAGCCATTATACACGTTTAGTAATTCAAGGCTCTGAAAACACTTAGTCAAGGTCTATTCACTAAAAACACATTTACACCATAGAGCATGAATTCTCAACTCTGACTGATCAGTAGGTGTTGATTCATTTTCTATAACAGCAGCTCTGACAGTAATGCCAGCTACAAAGCAGTAAACAATAACAATAAACAGATTAATAATGTGCTTCAATTTAACAGTGATTGCTGATAAACAAAGGGTTTTTTCCCCCCTAATGATTCATTTATGTAATATTTATTGAAGTAATCTCTAGCGTCAGCGTTTTGTAACAGTTAGCAAGTTTTCAGGACTTTGCACTTTCAGTTTCTTAACTTGACAAGCTGTACGACTTTCATCTTATTAACTTCAAGATAGAGGGGAAAATACCTATTGGCTGGTGAGGGAACAACTGTTTACTACAAATTGTTTGCAATAACAAGTAGTAGTAGAAGTAACTTGTCTAACATTTCACAACATTAAATATCGCTATAAATAAATACAAAGCATGACACATTGATAAATTGTAATTGGTACACTCTTAGAAACTAAAGAACATTATTGTACCTTTAGGGGTACAATGGCTTGTCACTGGGGCAGTACCCGATATGGTACTTATTTATGCGGTATGAACCTTTTACGGCTTGGGAACATATATGAAGAATTTTGGCCCTCAAAAAGGTGCGCATAGTTCTGTTGAGGTCCAATAATTAGCCCTAGGGGTTACACTTGTCGTGGAATGTACCTTGGGGGCACAGAAACAGACCTCTACTGTACCCTTAGTTCTGACAGTGTCGCAAATTGCTGTGGTATAAAAAGAATAAAACGCTTTGGCATGTGCTGTTTTAGGAAAATAACCAACATCCTCTCATTATTATCTTATATCCTTACATAGAACAAAAAGATCCACGTTTTTTCATTCCTAATGTCAAAAATGGATGCATTAAAAACAAATGAAGTTGATTAGTAACTTTTCATAGACATCTTATTATCTAAACGGAATGTAGATACCAGTTTAAGAATTATAGCTTTTCTTTAAAAGCTTGACGGAACTGTTTAACATACTAAAAGAAATTATGATGACTGAAATATGATTATATACTGTACAAAATAGACTATAGTTGGAAATTTTCTGAATGAATCCACATATGTAGAGTAAACAGAAGTCTGGTTTAACCTGTACATTTAGGATGAATGAGCTTAGTGACATTTATGGGAGAAACAGCTGTATGATTTTCCTGTGCAGCGGTTTTATTTGGCACATGTAGTGACAGATAGTCCTGTTCATTACGACTCCCACTACTAAACCGACTGAACAAACCCATTTAACTGAATCAAGAGAATCTTGAGCATAACTGACATAGCCTATTTATTCAGCGTGTACACTCAGATGTGTGCTACCTGTGGAAATCATCCAAAAATCACCAGGAGGGAGAAGCTAATTAAAAAAAACAATGTTGTGGTGACATTTAGCAAATAAGTTGCATGCTAAGTGGTGGAGATGTAACTGCACATTGTGCTGATGTTTGTGTGCTATAATTTAACCTACTAGATAGCCCATTTACACATGCATTTTTGAATGTGATTTTATTGGCAGTTAATCAGCACGGTAATAAGTGTGAAGGCAAATGACATGCCTTTCTAGGAAGCTGAGATCTGTAACTCCTGGGATGTTAACGGTAGGTGTCAAGCATGAACAGGAGCAGATACTGATACTTTGAGACAGCAGTGAAGCAGGAAGAGGAGAAACACATAATGTCAAAGAAAAGGATAACAGGAGGAAGGACTGTAAAGTCACCATCAGACTACGAGATCACGCTGTAAACCAAAAGAAGAGACAAGTAATAGACATACAAGAAGTTTTTGACATTGTTCCTAAGCTGCAGTTACTTCCTGGCCAGAGTTTTACACGGGTTTCCTGCATGTTCTCAGGTTTCCTCCTACCTCCGAGAACATGCTAGATATAGATCAGCTATTCTAACTTGCCCCAATTGTGAATGAGTGTGTGAATGTGTGTGTTCGTGGCATCCAAATATGAACTGGCATCCAGTCGAGTGTGTATACCAGACCTGCAAAAGGCGTTTTTGGCGTAGGTTCCTGATCCCCATGACCCTGAGCAGGATAAAGAACACACAAGAAGACTGAAGGATGAAGACGAATGAATGGATTAAGTGTTTGAAATAAAATTTCATCAAATCCAAATATAGTTATTAAACCTCACATTCTGGGTAACATGACATTCACATCAGATGTGGTAAAATAGGTTGTGATAAATGGGCCTCATTTATCCTGCTCAATATGAATGGATTTATGCGTAAATCATTAGTATAAGTATTTACACAAGAAATTTGGTATTCATGAAAATCCTGTAAATTCAGAAAAACTTTGGTCCCGCATGTCTGTGTGTGTAATTCTATACATAAGACAACTAATGAAACTTCAACTATAAAATATAATTTGATAGATTACTACACTTTTATATGTGGAATATACAGTGAAGTTTACATTCATTTTTTCTTTTATCATATTTACAGCATTTAGCATATGCCCATATCCAGAGCAGAAGTACTTTGGAGTCTCTACCAAAAATACATCTTTGTGGTAGTTCACTAGGTCAGGGACTAAGAACATCAATAAGAACACTGTCTAAAAAACAGTCATTTTATATTATCAGCATTAATTCATGAAAAACAAACAAACAAATAAAGCTAGCCAACATAAAACCACAAATTAGAACAAATAAAACAAATCATTCAATTACAACTAAAGAAATAGTGTCAGTCTGTGTATAGCAGCAAGCCGTGAACGAAACCCTCAGCTGATGGAAGATTCAGCACTTGCTTTTTATTAATATTAATAAGATATATTATTAAATGTTTTACTGGCATAGACGTGAGTCAAACAACTTCCAGTTCTGATTTCCGCCTTTACCCTGATTGTTCATTTCATGCTCCCTGCTGTCTGTGCCCTTGAACTTTAATGGAGTTTTGTGGGCGTCACCACATGCAAATCAGCTGTGTCGGGTATACGCTTTGCATGTTACAGATGATCATCATACACTTGCGTGTATGAAAAAAATCAACCTTTCTGAAACTTTTGTAAATCTGGTGGAAAAGTTTACTTTGGTTTGGCTTACAAAAAGATTTACACACATCATTACTAAAAGATTGTTGGCAAAGCTGATGTCCTGGGTTTTAAGTGTGAAAACATTACTATTTATTATAACATGCAGAAAGTAATAACAGCAATTGTTTTGTTTTGCTGTATCAATTTGTTTTATAACTGTCCATCCATCCATCCGTCCATCATCTAGCACTCATCCGGGTCTGGGTAGCAGGGGCAGCAGTTTAAGCAGAGATGCCCAGGCCTTCCTCTCCCCAGCCACCCCCACCAGCTCTTCAAGCTCTGCAAGTTAGGGGATACTGAGGTTTTCTGAAGAAGGGCCAAGAGATATAATTTCTGCCCCTGTTGAGCATGCCCAGAACACCTCCTCCTTTTCATCCTAGGAATACCAGGGCCCCGCCCTGGAGCCAGGCTTGGGGGAGGGGCTTGTCAATGAACACCTGGAGCTGGGGCCCAGCCTGTAAGAGCCACTTGGGACCGTCCTCCTCCTGCAGGAGGAGCAATAGGGATTTGGTGTATTGTGGATCAGGCAACAGCCATGATCAGGCCTTGGCGGTCCGATCCCTGGCTGCAGAATCTGGCTTTAATGACGAAATGTAACTAAAAACTGATAAAACAACAACAACAACGTTCCATTCTTCAATGAATAAATCATTGTAATGGCGCAAATTGATGCGGTATAAAATGATTAAAACACATTGAGGCGTGCTGTTACAGGAAAGCAACACGACGCCACCCGGCTGCACAGAAGACTGGCGGAGTTCAATCCACGAGCTCGGAGATCCGAGGCGGATTTTAGCGCGTGCAGGAGAAGGCGGAGAGGTGGATAAAGAGCAGCGCGAGCTCCTGTCATGCTGAGCCGCAGAGGTTTCTGCACGGACGCTCACATTTTACACACAGAGAAACGGAGAAAGTTTCATTTCAAACCCTGGAGCCAAAAAACTTTCAGCATGAAGCCGCTCTGACAGCTGCCTCCACCGGAAACAACAGCTCGGATACTGCACGGGGAAAGCAGACGGAGCGCCTTAATCGCATTGTTTTGGTTGATTCGGCGGTAGATGCGGTGCAGTTTACATTATATTTGTATTTTGTTTTCGGGATGTTGCAGTGACCATGGCCGCGCAAGTGGCATCAGTCCCGGCCGCGTCTAATAACAAGAGCAAGACTTTATCTGGGGTTCTGGGACAAGATTTAAACTCCGGGAAACGTGCAGGAGGAATAGGGGACGTGAGAAGCGCGAATAATAATAATAATAATACTAACAATACTAATAATAATGTGGATCGGCGCTGCGATGACCTGAGCCGAACTGGTGGAAGTGTGACAACTTCGGTGTCTTCCTCATCGTCATCATCTTCATCGTCATCATCATCAATGTCGAGTTCTCCTGGTGTAGAAACGGGTTTTGTGGCTAATCACAAACTAAAGCACGCGCCCGGAGATATTCAGTTTCACCAGTTTCAGCAGCGCGCGATACAGAGTAACCACAGCAGCCAAGACGGTTCCGACAATCAGAGATTAGGAGGCAGGGACAGTGCTGTAGGAGGCAACTCTGAGCAACAACACATGTTGAGAAAAAGTGCGGAAGATCAGCCTTGCAGAGCCGCGGAACCCATGAACAGCAGCAGGTACGAGCAAGGCACCTTGGCACCGAATCTCCAAGCCTCCCATGCCCAGGGCGCAGGAGGAGGAGGAGGAGGAGGTGGTGGTGGTGGTGGTGGGAAAACACCGGTCTCTGACTTCAATCACTATTTTGGAAGTTCAAGATCAGGACCTTGCTTCGATCAGCACGGCGCACAGCAGGGTTTTGGCACCACTTTGATGTATCCCGCCACTTCTAATCATGTGGAAGCCTCTCCAAACTCCCACGAAGGGCATCAGAAGAGTCCGTACGGTGCTTATTCGGGCTACGGGGCTGCGGGATACAGTAACCCGGGCTCCAGTCAGGCCAAATGCGCCCCGGTTGGGTCCATGAACAACGCCGCGGGGTTTGCGCGTTTCCCGGGACAGAGTCAGCATCCTTCCGGCGCGACGCCCACCCTGAACCAGCTGCTCACTTCTCCGGGGCCCGTGATGCGATACTATGAATACAGCAGCGGCAAAGACACCAACTCTCAGTACGGGTGTGGAGGCTCAGGGTGGCCGGGACAGAGAACTCACCCCGGCGCTGCAAACAGCGCTCAAAGCGCCACCCGGAACCAGGTAAACTCACTGTATTCTGTATGTTTTATTCCCTGTGTCGCAATCCTCTACGAGCTAGGCAGGTTTATTCTTTCTATGATAATTATTGAAAATTATTAACGTTTTAGTATGTTCCAGACATTTGTGTTTCAAAGTGTCAAAGGTGAAAGGTCACCTGCGGCGTGTTTTGTTTTGATCAGTCGGCGTCATCAGTTAATCCAGTCTGAATGAAATAAGTAGCTCAACGCTAATAACATGAATGCAGCTAAAAGGAAAAGCAAAAGTTAACACAAGCAATACAGACATGCACAAGAAATAAAGTTAGACCAACCGGAATCCCATTTTTTATTAAGTGACTCAGATAAAAATAAAATAAATAGTCTGTTTTTTCCATCTAGCCTAGCTAATATGTTAAGTCTTACTATTGTGTAATAATATTAACTGATACATGGCATTTAGGCCTAGGCTTACAAGGTGCAAAATTGTACTATTCAGTGTAAATTCATATTTTTATACTGTATGTGCACCTATTATGCATGAACACACCTGCTCACACACCAGCATTAGAGAATTTGATATTTATCTGCTGATGCTGTGTTACTTTTTACACAGCAAATTTTATAATGTGTTTCAGCAGTTTATCAGGAACTTTATTGCCTTGTGAAGGGAATGAAGTGATGTAGTCTAATGTTTTTTTTTTCTAACCCAAAAGCCTTGTGAAAATCCTGTCAACATAGTAACTTCATTAAATATTGATTATTGTCCATAAAAGGAATTTCCGAGGCTTTATTGGTAAGTGCAAATAAATTTCTGTTTTCACTTCACTTTTCACAGCACTGTGAGAAATGCAGTCTTTTTGGTGTTGTAGCTGTAATGCAGTGTTATAAAAGTTAATTCTACGCTGCATTTTTCTGGGTACCTGTCATTTATTAGGCCTCGTGTGTTTCCTAAGACCATCCCTGCATATTACAGCATGTACTGAAAAGATTATATTTAAATATTATTTTGAATGGCTTTCATTCTCTGATTTAGGGTTCAGGGCAAACAAGTTGTCTCGTGTGTGTGTGTGTGTGTGTGTGTGTGTGTGTGTTTATACAAGACAGATGTAATAATGGTTAAAGACTGACTGATGTCATTTTAATTGCAAGAAACCTTAAAACTAGTTACATGATCATTACATTATAATTGCTGTAATAGTCTACACTAACTGCTATTATCCTCTGATGGCTGTCATATAGGCTTGTGCACTTGTGCACTTGTTCGGTTCTGCCCTCCAGGCTTGGAGTGTGAATAATGGACGTAAAGCCAGCATGGGCACTCTGCCAGCCCGCTGCTCAGAGTTCACATCACATCTGACATGTGACTGGCTTTGTGTTTCCATATGGGCCACATAGAAATCTAAAAACTGCTGAGTGCTCCCTCTTACAGCAGAACGTGACAGTGTCTTTTACTCCTGTTCCTCAGTAATGACAGGACGACAAATCACTGTTGCTTATTACTAAAAGAAACCCCAATTGAATTACTGTATACATTTACTGGTTGTGTTAGGGTTTTGTTAGTTTTAGGTGTATATAATATAATATATGTATATATATATATACAGTATATATATATACCTTCTGACCTGGATTACTCATAAATCATTTGTACATTGGAATAAATGTAACTGATCACTTTGAATGTAGCTCTGATCACATTTTTATTAGACATTTTGAATTTCTTAGCATGGATTTGTGTTGGACTGCATATTATATGGAAGCATTGCTTATTTTTAGTGATAAACCATTAGTCTTTCTTGGTGCTTTTATAAATTAGTGAAGGACGTAACCATAGCTAAATTGTTGAAGGTATGGAGAATCGTTCCCATTTCATTAGCTGTTTTTAACACTGACCTATACTATCACCGATGTAGAAATGTAAATACAGATGCTGTTATTTCACTCATGTTAGGATGCTGTATTTCCCAAAGCTGATGGCTGTCACTTGCTGCAAGCTGAATTCTTTTCGGGGCCAAACACACCTCCAAAGGCACCCTGGCATTTGTGTGTGAGTGTGTGTGCGTGTCTGTGTTTGTTTACATCGCTAGCTCTAGCAGTTTAGCTGATTAGGCAGTCTGAGTGAAATTTTAATTTGCTCCGTTGCTCGTGATAAGGGCCGGCAGTGTTTTCATCTTCCAGGATGAAACGCCAAATGGCGGAGTGTAATTGGCATATGGGTTATCCCAGGATTTCCTATTTTTTTCATTCAAATGCCAGCTAATTTCAATTTACTGTAGAAATTAAATAAAATAATTGAAGATTTATTTTAGTTAAGCAGAAACTTTGGGACAGAAAGACCCATCTCTGCAGAATTAAGGCTTGCCAGTCTATGTTCTTGCATAACAGGATCATGGTGTGTTGATTTTTCAATGATCTGCATAGCGTGTTTACCGAGGGGGGGAAAAAGCAAATAGTACTGAAAATGAAGATGGTTAATTTAAAATTAATAGTTGTTTGCTGTTCTTTTGGCACAACTCTCGAAAATTGGGTGCAACCAATGGGACTAACCAGGCATATAATATGCCGTATGAACTCCATATGTTCCCGGAGACAGTGATTGGAATCAGTGAAATCCTATAGACTTGTTGCTCATATTTTCCTGCTAAGAGCTCTGTCAAAATAGCGCTTGTGAACATTGAGTGAAATTGGAACCCTGTGCATTCTGCAGAAATCTGGTTTTTGGTTGCCAATTTCAATTAGAGGCTCAGAGCTGCTACAAAGGTACTGCTTTTTTCTATAGACCATCCAGACACTTAATTCTCAGTGCTGTTTGGTACAATATCAGAACAAATACACCTCCCACTGTCAAAAGTGGATATAATAAGGAAGAGATCAAACATGACAGGGCATGCTGTTATAGGAATTACTGTTGCCACCCAGAAGTTGATTATTTTCTTTTAACAGCATGTCTCCTGATGTTTTACTCCTCTTGTATCACAGCACTTTGTAAACAATTCTTGTTTTTTCCCCATTTAGTGATGAATGACAGTGTGGTTAGAGGAAATTTTAAATTTCTTATCTTGGCTTAGGGTTGGATGAATGAATATAAACCATTATGCTTTATGCTTTTACGAGTCAGTGAAGGACACAACCCATTATTATTATTCCTATATTTTATCAGTTTATATTTACATTTAATTTTGTGGAACATTAGTTCTTGTTATCACTTGTTATGTTATGCTACACGTCTCCTATCCGAAACCTTCATCATATAAATGATCGTACGTTGATTGCATTAATTTTATTCCACCGATTTATTCATTTTCTTTTCCATTTATTCCTTTTCCTCGCTGGGTGATATGATGATATAACCTCGAGATCATGATAAATTATATCACAATAAACTTTTCTGACATATCACAGGTATATTTATCATCATAAAATATTTTTTTGAACATATTTTACAAACTGCTGATTTGATGTTCAACTTTGGTAGTGAGCCTTTAGAACTGTAAATATAGTTATTATTATTATTATTGTAATTAATTTAAATGATTAGATTTACCTTTTTTAGAGTAAGTTTTTTTTTTATAATTTAAAAAAGAAGAAAAAACCCCACAACGCTACTTTATTGTTGGCGGTTTGTAAGCAAATCTAAATATAACAGAAGTGTAGCATATTGTGTATTGTAGTATTGTTGGGTATTGTGTACAGATTTTTAACATATCGCTCAGCTCTAAATTAGCCGTTCCTATAGAAACTACAACATCGGAACGAGTGCATTACTATAAATCTTGCAGCCGGTGCTACTGTGAGAAAATTAATCATCAGTTTCTGGCCAGTCAGAATCCAGAATTCAACAGCACTGCAATATAAGAATAAATGAAGTTGTTTAGTAAAACATAAAATGTAGTTCATCAAAGACACATCGCTTATATATGGCTGAAATGAGCTGTGCAGTAGATTTATATGGACCACCCAGACACTGCCTGGCTTTTGCTCTGAATCACTCTAAATTAATCCAGCTGTGATTTCTTTTCTGGTTTTGTGGTAGCATGCATGTTGTAACAGCTTGTTGGCAGGTTGTGCCAGAGAGCTCGGCCGTGCTGGAAATCTGACTTTGGGGTGCTCAGATACTGTAAAAAAAAAAAAAAAAAAAAAAAAAAAAGCTGTGTGTGTGTGAGTATGTGTCTGTGACTGTGTGTGGTTGAGCAGCACTCCGGCCTGCGCTGCCAGTGCTGTGTCTCTCCGGTTATTGCTCTCCACAGGGGTGTGAAGAGGGGCTGCTGAGTGCTGCTTCTGGGGAGCTGATGGTGAAGAGTAATGGAAAAAAAGCTCGTATTTGAACTCTGGAGGGCAGTCTCGCTGGAAGACCTCATGCACCATAAAGTATTATCATTTTCTTCACATCACATAACCAAAGTGCTGAATTCCTACGTGTTCGAGAATATCACACGGTCTTCCATGTTTCATTGGAATGAGTGCAATAAAAGGTGTTTACAATAAATTGCAGTAAATTGCTCATGTGCGTTTGGCTCAGTGCCAGTCCGAGCCTTCCCGGAGCCTTATCCTTCATTCACACTGGCAGACATTTTTCGCCTCACGTTGCCCGCTGGTTTGTAGCCATGCTTTCTCTTTTAGCACCTAGATTGCAAAATGCCATTTGTGATAGTTCTTTCTGTTGATTGATTTATCTTTTATGTCTATTTATTTATGTCGTTTATTTCGAATCCTGTGACTTTATGCTGCTGTGGATGGTCCCACATAACTACCCTAAAGATTTGCACTTCCAAAACACAGTCCAATCTCACCCTTGCTTCAGTGGATATCACCCGGATCCTGTAGATTTACATCTGCTGAAATCATAATGACTGTCTTGTGCTCATCCCAGGACTCTTTTTCACAATATGTTTATTATTGAACATCCTTTCAGCACACTTAGTACTGTTTAACACTAATTTTAATTTTCAACACCTTATACTCTAATTAAGAATAGGTAAGGTTTCCTTCTGAACCTGATTTCCGGTCAATGTTTTTTCCTCATTTTGAGTTTTCCTTGCCACTAGCATCTCTGGTTTGTTCCTTATGTTCTTTTTTTTCCTAAATCTACATACGGATTTCTGAAAACTGCCGTCTGTTGATACGTATCTAATGCATGATACAAATAAAGTTGATTAAAATTGAATTGAATGTTTAGCAACGTGCATTAAACCAGTCTTATATATGATCAAAAAAGCAAATTTTCACAAGCACACTATATATAGAGCTTGTTTTAGTTTGTTTTATGAATACGATTTGTTGGTTTGCTGCATCAAATTGAATGATTATTAATGCCATTTTTAATCTTGCTAATGATTTCATGCCATTCAAGAACCATGTGTACCACCTATTGGGAAGGTTTTGTTTGGTAGCAGAAAAGGGTTTTAAAATTTAGTGGATTAAATTCTTTTGTAAACAAATGTCTTGGGTGCGTTGACACTTTTACTTTGATCTAGTTTATCTCAATCTGGATATAATCCTGATGCCACCAAGAGCAAATGAGCTTCAAAATGATTGTTTTCTCCAACTATTGTTTTCACCCCCTGCTATACCTGCAGCAAGAAATCAAAACAATCAAATCAATCAGTTTCTCCTTCTGGTTTGTCTAGAAACATAAAAAAGTCAACTGATAGGAACAAAGTAATGTAAAGTCTATACCACGTATTCTCTACTCCTGTAAGAAACACATACTGCTTTTCCACATCCCTTCTTTAGCATAATCTGCTCCGTACAGCATTCAGTAACTAGCTGCTTAGCTAGCTAATTTTCAGAAACTGTTGCTAGATCACCTTTTTACAACCGTCTAATCTTTGAGGTTTATTAGCCAGTTAGAACATGCTAGCAGCATAGCCTTAACAATAGTCTATTTAGCTCATCATAGCTAATTTATGCTGAACTATGTAATTAGCATCGACTAGCAAGTGAGCCTGAGCTCTTTCAGACGATTTAGGAACAACAACTGTTTCACTTGCTAGCTGCTAGAGTCAAAGTTATATAAAAACACAGAACTAAAGTTTTTTCATCTCACTCTCAGTCTGCTTTTCTATTGTTTCTCTGCATCTTATGAACATCCACGGCTAACAAGTTTAAGTTAGCAGATAGCATCATGTTTCTCGAACATCACAGTTCTCGAAAAAAAAGTCTGTCAGATTTTCTGGGAGTTACATTTTAAGTTCCTACAGTGTTGCTCAAACATTTTCAGCTGTAGGGACATTAACACTGACATTTCCATGGTCGTTTTGTCTACACCATGGAGCAAAATGTACATGTATTTAGAACTTGCAGAATGTTGGTTTTGTATTTTAAGAACCTGTCATAAAATACCGATTGTTCTCTGATATGTGAGAAATAGTATGTTATTGTAGCAACATGACATTTAGTTCATGAGAAGCCTCTGTCTGTCATGTTCTTTCAAAAAAAAAAAAAAAAGAAAAAAAAAAAAGGAGTTGCTATATAAAAAAAATACTAATGCATAAATCTTAATGGCATGCGGTGTCTTAGGAAAGTAGCAGGCCCTACACTATTTCAATAATTTGCTCATAGGACGACCAGGCTCACGACGCGCTGTTCTCGTTCTCCCGCTGTCTCTCTGCTTTGATTTTGGTTTCTGTCAGTCACTTGTGTGTTTGGCAGTGAGCCAGCCCTGTGGCTTCACCTCTCAGTCACTCTGTGACCTTCACACATGGAAATTAGCCACGTGCTGCTGTTGAATGGGAGCTACCTCCCTGAAGGAAAAGGAAAAAAATTCTTTTCATCCTTTCCACTTTTCCTGCTCCCATGAGCGTTGCTAAAGCCCTTATGTCCTCCAAATACAGAGAGGACAGGAGAGGAGAGGCAGATCCAGGAAAAGCTCGTCCTCGGTCCAGAGGGAGGACGGTGCACAGCGGGCAGCCAAGGAGAGAGCGGTATTCTGAAGCCCAGAGGGTTTGTGTTTGAACATCTGCTGCTTTGTAGCGTCATGCTATAGATACTGTGCCTCACACTTCCTTATTTCTGGTTATATACTGTAATATTTCATGTCTGAAGTGTCCCCCCCTCCCTCCCTCCCTCACTAAATCGTCTTTTTTGTACCTTCAGCCAAGAATAGTGACACAAAGCTTGTGCTCAAAATTGGGCAATTTTAGAATGACAGGCATTGATTAGTGTGACTGGTCATGGATGAAGGTGTTGATTTCGGGTGCTGTGTGCGAGAATGAGCATAGCTGTCAGCCACCTGTGTCAATAAACCTGTCATTTTCAGCAATACTATACTGCGCTGCATTTTACAGATAGAACCCAGACATCAGCATAGATAGAAAATATTCTTTGGCACCAATAGAAATAATATGTTTTACATTTTGAGGAAAAAGTGTAACTGCATTGGGATGCAGCAATACCATGAGTACGTGGTTTGTGATACTCAATGACACTGATACCAAAATGACAAACCCCCTGTTTTTTTTTTTTTTCATATTAGATGTTATGACATTTAACTAGTTCTTTAACAGAACATGCAGGTGGCCTACATGAGCATGTAGAGCACTGAGTGAGCGAAGCCTTTAGAAATAAGCGTAAGGTCCTATAATTTGCTCCATGCCTCACAAGCCAAGTGTACAGCAAAGCATGTGTGTTTCAGTGCTCGGTGCTTGCAGAACTGAAGTGCTGTCTCACACAACAGTTTCTCTGCACGCTTGCTTCGTTTCACCGTGCTCGCGAATACCTTTGTGTACTCACAGTTCATGGCACCTGATCTTACGCTTATTTTTAATGACCATGCTCACTGACCACCTCTCTGCATTCTCAGCTCGGCCATCTTACGGTGTGTTTAAACGCTGTAAGGTTACTTGTTTTTTCATAGACCACATTTTGCAATCTGCTTTGCTTTGATTGCCATCATTATTTGTGAAATGGTTTCCGAATAACTGTCATTTTGTGCCATGTGTTCATTAGCGCTACAGTGTACACTAGGCTAAAATCACATTGTATCACTTGATCACTCGTAAACAAACATGATATCAGACAGATTCCTGCAATCGGAATCAATGCGTCTCTAATAGTGTACAATTGCTTGTGACTGAAGTGATACCCTTAAAGATAAATGTTTAAGATATATAACTATCTAAAGGGCCACGTTTGTAGCTTTAATGTGTTTAAACTGGCACAGAATTTGGTAACTAATTTTTTTACCAATACCCTGCTAACTTTTATTAGTTGGCAAGAACATGCAAGCACTATATCTAAATCATATGGGGATAGAGACGTACTAAAGGGACGAAAGATGTACCCTTGAGATTATGACTGTTTTAGCACCTCCTTTTTTTAGTGTTTGCATTTCTGATGCAACTGTTGAGTAGTTGGACTAACACCTTTCTTGTACATGTCACCTAATTGTTTGGCTCATATCATGACCTAATTAATGGGTTGCACCTATGGTTGCTCACAGTGCCAAGATGTAAGCTTCCGGACTGTATTAGCCTTTCCCCCTGTGCTTCTGGCAGCTAGAACTAATCAATGGGGATGCTAATCCATAAATGTCTGGAGACATATTTATATCTTCATGGTTATGCTAAAAAAAAGTAAAAAACGAAAATGAAAGGAGTCACTGAATATGTCCAACAGAAACAGTCTTTTTATTGATTATAGATCATTTAATAACTGTTAGTGTAAATAGAAGAGGACATGCTCCTTTTATTTCACCTATGAGAAGGTCTTTTGATGAACATCCACTTGCATTATACGGTAAGCACGCAAAGGTTACTATAATGTCAACTGTATGTCAGTGGTTTCTCTGTTTACAGTTTTGTAGATCACATTACCATAATCAATCGTTTGGGCAGCTGAACTCTTTGTTTCCCAGTGGAAAATTGTGCCTCTTTTTAAAACTGCTGCTGCATCTCTATTTTGGGCTGAAATTGATGTGTCAGAGAGACGGCACTCTTACACTTGCGAGCTTTTAGCTAAATTAAGACGACTCGTAGGGAAAAGCTTTTCACGCCAAGCACAATGCATTATAGTCCTCTCCTGTCTGAGTATGATATATTTCTCTATCTCTTTCCTTTCTCTTTCCTGTTGTCCTGCTACTTTCTTTTAGGCCGGGATTTTGCACAGTCAGCTCTTCGCCGTTACAAAGTTGTAGGGATTGGTACTGTAATTAATTAAGACCTGTGCATTTGGTTACGCCACCAATTCGCCATGCTGCTCAAGCCAAATGCACATAATTCATGGACAGCACTGGATCTCACTGGCTTACAAAATGCAAGAGAAAAGTAGAGAACGCCAATTAACTCGTTTTAGCCCCTCAGCATTTTTTTTTTTTACATTTCCTGTTAAATGTCAGTGCCTCACTGTCCTTGTCGGCCATGTCCTTTTCACTAACCTTCCCTCAGCCTATCTGCAGAGAGCCATCATTCAAGTCATTAAGCATTAATGATGAATTGTTTCATTATGTCAGTGCAGCAGAAAAAAGTGATTTGGTCCAATTAGTAGTAATTAAGACCTGTAGGAGCAAGAAGAATTAAAACCCATCTGTGCCCTGGCAAGCAGATCCCAGGTCCAACAATGCTGGTGCTTTTTAAGGTAGCATGGATTTGCAGGTCATGGGGTCAGTTCTGAAGAGTCTCTGACCCAGTGCCTTCTGCTCGTAAGGAACATGTAAGAGCATATTTGGCAACAAACAGACTTTTTTCCCCCCTCAAGTCGTGCATCTGTTTACTAGCCCTGTGGAAGGGCGTTTCTTGTTTGGGAACTGACATGTTTTGAGTGTCAGAACACTGTTTCCTATATTTTTCCAATTAACATCCATATAATACAAGTAAGGAATAAAAGACGTGTTGGCATGCTTGCCCAAGGAAGAACCGCTTAGATTTTGGAGCAGATTCGAGTCATGGGGCGGTTCCTCAAAATTAGTTTCTCAATCACTAATGTTGTAAGAGACCAGCATTTGAGCTTGGTGGAAATATGCGCTCAACAATGCCATACATCTTAAACTGCACTAGATAGTAGTAATGTTCAATAGTAACAAAACATAGCCAATGTAGAAATATAATGACTCCATTGTGAATATATCCAGACATATAAAGTGGCTGTGGTAGAGAGTAGTAGAGTCGACTAGGTGAGTGTGCTTCTAGTCCATTCATATAATGTTATGAAATGACACTTAAGCTATATAAGATATACACAGTCCTACCTTCATCAGCCTCTTTTATTTTCCCCCCTCACTTAAATTGAATAAGATGAAAAGTATCTTGACATTAGTCAGAACCTATAAAGAGTAAAGCCCTCTGTCCTGAAGCCTAGAAAAACTACTGCCTGTTACAAGGCGATGGATTCTGGAGATAAATGTCAAATTAACATCTACTTACAGAAAGCATCAACATGCCAGTGATCATAATTTGTTAAATAAGAACACTTTTGACAATGATATTAAATGTCATAGAGTATGTGGGATGTCCACCATGCATGTCCCTTTGTAACTATAGAAGTGATAATGTATAAATGAGGGCATTCATATAAACCTGTGATTCGGCCTGTAGCCAGAATTATTTATTATTGTTATAGATTTTATTATGGAAATTAATCAATACCTTCTGACCAATCAGGATGAAGAATTCCACAGCACTGTGATAATGAAGAATTGCTGTATTAGGTTATTTTGGGGCAGCATGATGAAATATCACATCGACAAAAGTGTGATTATGAACTCATGAGAAATTTGTCATTCTAAGTGATTTCAGTGTGGAAGGATCTCATTCGAGTCAGAGTTTACTACAGACCTTTATTATCTTTATGAAGGTTATTTTGGCCTGATGTTCATCAACCTTTTGTCACGGATGGACACGTTATGTGACATTATGTGTGTGTACGGGTCTGAACTGGCTGTTGGTTGGTGTGTGCATGATTGATGAAGTACTATCACAATTTTATGCAATTAATACATTATCTTCATGGGAATTTACCAGACTAGGAGTGTTCAGACTAGGGCTGCATGATATGATGATATAATGTCAATTTCGTGACAATCTGTTTTTCTGAGATCTCATCATATTTCATTATATTATATTTTTCATAATTATGCGCATTAAGAAAAAACATGGACTTTTTTAAATAGAAAAATAAATTAAATAGAAAAATGAACCGTCTTGTAGACAAAAAAAAAATAAAAAATCAAACAGATTTTTTTTTAATGCAACTATGTTTTGCTGGACGTTTGTTAGCAAACCTATAATTCATGATACATATTGTGTATTGTAAAAATGAGAATTTTGAGAATTGACATATGATATTTTCATCATATAACCCACGCCTAGTTTAGACCTTCTTATTTTATTTTATATTTATTTTATTGTTTTTATTTTATACAGGTTTTGCCTTATTCTACAGTCAGGAGTAAACAGAATCATTTTATAATGTATATAATGAAGGCTTTCATTATAAATAACTAAATAACACAATGTATGAAGGATTCAGTAAGCATGAAATAGTTGCATAATGTAAACTATTTTTTTATTTGAGCAAACCAGGGGTGTTGCAAGACATAAAGGTCTACTGAGGCACAAGCCCCCCACCCCCTTATGATTTTTTTTCTTTTTTTTTTACGCCTGCTGCATATGAAATGAGCTATAGTATGTGCTATACCAGCTTCCCTTGCTTAGCTCATTATTATTCCCATACTCCTTCTCTACAGCAGCAACATCCACAAAAAAATAAATCACAATCTGAATTTCCTTATATCCATCTACAGAAGTCATTCAATAATGTTTTAGTCAGTATAAGATCATCGGTTTCATCAAAACACTTCTTGTTACCACGCCTCAATTCTAATACTGCACTCAGTCTCGTGCGCCGATACTTGGATAGTTGCAGGCACAGGTGTTATAGCTTGCTTGCCGTACACACACACACACACACTGACGTGCTTAGACGTGCACGCGCTTTGCTTCTATTTGGGGCTATAACTATGCTGCTACACTTTGGAGAAGAAAAACATCCACTCTTTTCCCCGAAATCATCAATCTAAATTAATGCACTGCCAAATAAATTATTTTGTTGTTGAAAGGTGAATGTGAGATTTTACTGTGCCACATTACATAAATACTGGGGCATGCATGCCCCAGTAAAAGGGGTTTAGCGACACCCATGATGAGAGCGCAAATACAAGGTTAGACCAAGCAAAAACAGAGACAAGTGTGCAGCACACCGGAGATAAGCGCGCTCGACGGCTGTGAGAAGTGCGCACACTTTTATCCGGTGTGCTGCGTTTCAAAGACGCAGTGTATTTTCTGTGCTCTCGTCTCTTTTTTTTTTTTCGAGACAAAATTTGAATTCTGACCCAGTATGGCCTACCGGGAGAACCAGTATACCGCCCAGCTCTAAATAAACCTTTGGTCAGCAAACATGTTCTGTCTGACGGAATACATTTGTACGAAGAATAAATTTCTGCTTTATTGTTCAATAGCTATATATGCATGTAAATACATGAATTCACAGTTCATATTTTTTTTTATTATTTATGGCAAACATATCCCTGTGGAAATTCCTATAGATCTATTGTAGACCTTCTCAGTTTGCATCCTTTTGGACTGCTTGAGCATTTGCATGTTTTTCGGAACGGGGATCAGGTTAGGTTTTGTTTAGCTTCTTTGACAACGCCGGTGGCGAGTTGTCATAGTAGAGTTATATCCCCTTTTACATATTAATGCGTTTCTCACGAGACCGTTCCAGCATGCATACATTTCCATTATTAGGTCTGAGTGTGGCGTAGGCATGTTGATGTGTTTGCTGTGCTGTGCATTATTTCTGCATGTACCATGCTCACTCACATACTCATTTATTCCCACCGGCATCTTTTCTCAGCATGTCACGTGTCCCCACTGGGCTAAACTCCGGGCATCAGAAGCCATTACGAATAACGGCCTTCCGTGCGCACGTCATTCTCTGCATGTTATGACACTTATTTTATGACTGCTTACATATCAAATATTTAAATAAACAGAATGGGGGGCTGGCTACAGCCGGAGGGGAGAGCCATTCATTTCCATGAGGCGGGAGACAGCATGCGGGTCGGCTGTGAGTGTGTGGTGGAGGGAGGCGGAATGCTAGACACAGTGAAGAGAAATGCTCCGCTTGGCTCCAATCAAAGCGCCCGACGACGGGTTTTTTTTCACTCACACCCAGCAGCGGTGGCGGCAGAGCCATCAGTCAGCGACTGTGCTGGCCCCGGTGGCTCATAAAAACGCAGCCCGCCGTGGCACATGAATATCAATCGCGCACCAAGGAAAGAATACGCCTGGCAAAAAGTGGTATAAAACAACAGCATTTGAAAAAAAAAAGTACTAAATGCAGGAGGTAGAAGAGGAGAGCTGATTTATTTGTCTTTCCTCGAAGGCAAGCAAAGCAGTCAGGGCACGCCGAGTCGCTCCAACCCGAGATGGTGGGAGGGCCATTACTGTCAGGCTAATCTTAAAATAATTAATTGAGAAGTCTGCGCTTTTAAAGAGTATTGTAATTGAATCCTAAATTAGGTCCGGGAAGGAGGACACGTCCTGTTTTACTATGAGCCTGTTCCCATTCTCCGAGCCAGAATCGTGCTTATTGGCAGCTGAGAGAGAAAGCTAATGATATGTATAGAGAGAGAAAAAAAACAAGCATCTATAATTCATTTTTCTTCTTTGAATTCGAATGCCATGATATGATGACTGAGATAGGATCTGTCAGGCATCCGTCTACGAGTAGGTAATTCCATCAATATGGCCTCTTTGTCTTGTAAACAAATGTGTAGAATGTTGAGTAACAAAGTAAACAGAATGAAATGCATAAATCCTGCATAAGCTATGAATACTTTCAGAGGCATAAAATCTGGGAAGCGGTGTGAGGGAAGAGTATTGCATTTTCATCGCTCTCCATGCACTCTGTGGATGAGTCAATAGGCACCGCACTCGTTCTCAGTGCTGCGTTTCTGAGAGCAGTAGGGGTCCATGAACGGATGCTTTGACATTTTGGCAATGGAACTCATGTTGTTACGTGTCTCGGGGCAGATAAATTCATCAATAACGTTTTTTTACTCTCAGTGGAAGCAGATTGAATCAAGAATAGAAAAATAAACCAGCTCAAGTGTAGGCTAAGTGGTGTAAAAGATAATATTGATTATGTAATTCATATTATGTTCATTTTATTTATTACATACGTGTCAGCTTTTGTTAGGACGTGATTGGTTTTGCAAAACTAAACCCAAACATTTCTTTCAGAATCATTCCTCATGTCTTTTGTGGTCTAGAGGCAAATACAACACTTTGATAATTCTTCACTGATTTTAAGTATTAAGTATAAGTAAGTATTTTTGTGTACATTTTGAAGGGTTATTTACTATACTGCGTATATTTAAGCAATACGACATGACAGAGAATGTAGCTAATCGAAGCTGTGCTAATATTCAGTACAACAGTTCAACTCTGAGTGTGATATTGCTTTTTATAACAGTTCTATAAACCATACATTAATATCGTGTATGTGACATTTTGGACACAATATGGCTAAATGTTCTGTTTAATATTACTCCACTAGAAGCCATATACACCCATTTTGTAGCACGTTGGCTAGCTGGCTAGCTAGCTCACATTGATCTGTACGTTCCTGTTAAAGGTGCTTCTGGTAAAATTGTTCAATTGTTCACATCTTTGTTTTTATCTCCATCAGATGAGCTTTCATATTTTAAGTCAAAAGTTATATTCCTGAAAAGTATCTTTTGCCATGTCTGCTGATGATGTCGCTAACACTACAGTAGTAACGGTTTGGAACCAGGAAGTGGAATTTTTACGTGCAGGAGACAGACGAGCAGAGTGATACACACAGTGAAATGTCCCACTACCATTTTGTGACATATCAGCACTCTTGGAATGCCACTTGGCCAATCCAATTAGTGGACAAGAACTAACTGTTGTACTCTTTGTGTTATTTATGTGTAGGACCAAAAGATTTTCCCTCCTCGGCTAGCAAAGAGCAGCTAAATACAGTAAATAGACTTTACAAAGAAATCAAAAGAAAAATAATTCAAGCAATGAACATAATTATAACAACATAATTATATGTTCAAATGTTATGAGAAGTGTTAAACTGTTTTTCTTACTGATTAGTAGTAAATGCCTTTAATAACTTTTTTTAATAATGTACACTTCCTATTGAAAGCCTGGGGAATTTCTGTTTTGCAATAATTTAATATAGTAAACATTAACCAGGTATATTTTGAGGGAAACAATATGTTAGATTTTTATAATAAGTAACAAAAAAACAATTACATGTTCATAAAAAAGCCTCCCATAGCAGCAGTACTCATGCACACTTTCTTTTAAAGAGCCAATTTTCAAATGGATGTATTATAAGGTATTATAAAAGAGTCATTAGAATTGGTCTCTATGGACTTTAATGAAGTTTGCTCATGCGGGCATCCATGAGAAGGCATTAGATATGAACCGAATATAAAAACAGTATTTGGAATGAACTGATACAAATGCAGTTATGAATCTGCATTATTCATTTATTTTTCACTTTCATTCATTTTTCTTGCCAGAAAGGTTTAAAGGGGGAATATTTTTGAAACAAGAGGTGTGCTTCAGGACTGGGATCCCAAAGGACATGGCAAAAAAAACGTAGATGTGCAGGACACTTTTATTTTCATGTGAGCACGTGTTCAGGTATGAAGTTTGTGGGCAAGTATGAAGGGTGTGTTATGAAGCTTTCAGGACAAATAAAGACCACATTCATTGATGCGAACATGAACAATGTATTTACAGAATTGCATTTAAAGCATTCATTTATTCATCCTTAGTAACTGCTTGGTCAGGGTCATGGTGGTTTATATGATGCTACTAGTATCAAGTATCAAGAGATCAAGTATCAAGTGGCCGTCAAAGTCACGCCAAGAAACAAATAGTACAAAAAAAGCACAATTTCGGATCCAGAGTGGCCGCTGCGTGGTACTGTCGCGCCGCCGTCTTGGATGACGGCAGCCATAAGTTTGTTTATATTTTGGGAAAAATAACCAATTGAATTTGATAGGAAATTTTGCAGGTTGGTTCGTACCCAAGCTGTAGCCCGCCTCTCACCCAAAGCCAGCTGGGATTGGCTCCAGCTTCCCCTGCGACCCTGACGGATAAGCAGTATAGATAATGGATGGATTGATTGATGTTGCAGACTGGTACTAATAAAAATAGTAACTGTGTTAGCATGATTAAACACCAAAAACAACAACAGCAACAACAAACGCCCTTTTTGATTAGGCCACACCCAATCTGGCTTTATGTCCGAATACAGATACTGATATGGATATTTGAAGCACTAAACGGGTGCAGATATAGACATTGGCCTTCCGTTAGACTCTAATAACTATGGGTCCTGGGAGTTCCATGTTCAGTTCATTGTGCTTACTTTTGAGAATGCCGTTTGAGCCAGTGATGTGATGTGCCATGAGTGCAATCATGTTCATGTTCATCATGTTGATGGTATGTCCAATTTGGATTCCCCATACCCATGCTATAGTCATGACAAAAAAGCCTTGAGACAGAGAATTATGTTTTTGCTTGACATAATAGGTTCCATATACCATATACGGTATGTATATGTCATGTGGCTTATTTATCTGGTTTCAAACTTTCCTTCTCCAAAAGTCTGTAATTTGTGTTTTAGAAGCTTTATAGTCATGGCCATGTAGAATTTGTGGTATAGCAGTGCAGTGTGATTTCATTTAAAACATGCTGCTTGCCAGATGAGTCAAGCTGAAGCATCTCCAGTGAGGAAGACCTATGGATCAAAGCTTTAGAAAAATACGCTCTCCATAAAACAGTGCCTCCGCCATGACTCATGAAGAAGTCTTGTAAAAAAGATATTTTGTGGTTTGAGGTCTGGTAATAGTTCTCTAGAATCGGGATGATGTGAACTTGGGTTAGGATAACAGATGGTCTATATTTGGTGTGTTGAAGCAATTCTTTGTCCCGGGGCTGGAACTACTCTAGTCAAACAGCCTCTCTAATATTTCAGCTGCAATCAGCTGTCGGAAAAACCGACTTGGTTTGTCACGGTGTTGAATGGAGTGTGAAAGCAGCGGCTGATTAGCATGTCTACAATCCAGCACTGACGGACACGTGAACTGCCACTGTATTGTAACGCGATGACTTGTAAATACTTGTAATTTCAGTCAGGTTTAGTTTACTCTGTGTGCAAAATGTTATATGTCTGAATATTTGGACTCACTAATCATTTGTTGCTTTCATGTACTCATCATCCATCCATTACTGCTTATCTGTCAGGGTCACAGGGAAGCTAGAGCCAGTCCCTGCTGATTTCAGGAAGGAGCCTGTATTCAGTGATCTGTGCCCACTATAGCCTCAGATTCCTTCTCTTGGCTGAAAGGAGTGAAACATGATGTGGTCTCCTCCTGTTGAAGTCCATTCACCTTAAGTTGGGCCATGTTGTGCATGTTGTTTTTGAGCTGCTTTTCTGATCACCATTGTTGCAAAGAGTGGTTATTCGAGTTACTGCAGGCTTCAAGAACCACTCGGCTCTGACTTCCTTTATCTGTTGTGCATGAAAATACCAGGAGAACAGCAGTATCTGAAATACTCAAACTAGCCTGTCTAGTACATACATTCATGGTAGCCGTGGCCACAGTCACTGAGATTTCATTTTTTGCTCATCCTGATGTCTGATGTGAACATTAATAGAAGTTCTTGACAAGTATCTGCGTGATTTTATTTATTGCTCCTGCCACCTGATTGGCTGAATGGATAATTGCATGAATGAGTACTGGTTTTCCCTCATAACTGTTGAGAGAAGTATAATATTTATGAACTGATCAAGACCAACGATTCCCAAATGGTCCATCGTATATTTAGTGGAATAAGCTAATTTACTTGCCTTAACAAAATAGCGTGAAACCTCTTACATTGTCAGTTACATTCAAATAAAAGTCTACTTTTTGTATGACCTAAGAGAAAGGCTGTGTTATTTAAAACCAGGCTGTGGTTTCTCTGTCCAAACAAAAGTGCCACCATGCTTCTGTGCTCTGTTGCTTTTGGCCTTGAATTTTAGAATTGTTGTTTGGTTGCACCCGCTGAGTCACAGTGATTGGGATGTGAAAGACCAAAGTCTGATGCCGGACATGAATTACCCTCGGGGCCAGGACTTCCTGATTGCACAGCACTGGCCCCACATGTTCACATCTGGCACTCAGATTGATTCGGAGATCTTAAAAGATTGAAAAAGGGCCTCGGCCTAGCACTCTACTATGGACTGGCCTTGGTAGGTCAGGAGGTCAAAAGCAGCCCATATCCTCAGGTCGACAAGCCCATTCTGTTGGGAGCAAAGATATTAAAGGCCAATCAACCCTTGAGAGCTCTTTCCTCTGGCTTCCCAAGGTTTCACAAAGCCTGTCTTATTGTTCTTGTGCACTTTAACGCACCCTCATATCTCATCAGCACTGTCCCCGAATCAGAAGGTCGCACTCAGACTCTTCCAAAATCCAGATCTGATGCTATTGTACACAGAATGTCAAAGCAATGGATATGATGCAGTAGAGAGGGGGAAAAAATGAAAATCAATTTTTTCCTAATTAACTTTTAATATTTCCTGCTGAGCAATCAGGGAGTCGTCACACAGAGTCCAATAATGAAATCAATTTGGTCCGGATTGTTTCAGGTGACTTTAAATGAGTATCTAATAACCGGAGGAAGATTGAAGGTCAGGAGATGTGTTTGTTGCAGCTCACTTGATAGATGGTGCCGGTGAAATGAAGTGGATGTTTGCAAGGCCGCCCTGCTCTCCACATCAAAGGCCAAGACTGCCTTGCCCGTGGCGTAGTGGCTGCATATTTTATCTTAATGTTCTGAATGGCTCTTAATGTTGAATAGCAGGCCGCGAGCTCTGGCTGGTGTTTTCATCCCGTGGGCACCACGGAGAACTGACTGTTATTTTACACCACCAGACGAAAGCTGACTGTTAATGGAGATGCCAGTAGTATTGCCCAAACGAATCCTGCACTGGGTGTTCTGACTTCCTAATTGAACCTAATAATAGCTATTTCTTTCTCTTAAGTGTTACGATGACTAGTATTAATTCACAAAAACATTCGATGGTGTGGCGTCATTGAGAGTTATTACAATAGTTAAACTGATAAAGCGAGCATGGAGTATTAACTAGTGATTCCTTAATAGCTTGTCCTGAACATAAATTTATGAGAAACTATTTCATTGTCTCCAGCTGTGTGTTAAGAAATAACAACTGAAATTACTTTCGAGGTCTCAGAGGAGGAGTGTTTGCCTGATTGATAGGAGAATTATTGTTTTCATTCTCACAAGCCGGACGTGTCTCGGCACTGAAGTGCAACTGGAAGGCATTCCTGGCGTGCCGTGGTTGCCCTCGGATAAGGGAGAAAAACTCCGCAGCAGCTCTTCTTTTACCCTTAATTCATACATGTGGAAAGCCTTTATTTTCATCGCGCTGACGCGGGGCGCCTCCTCTGAGGAACTGGAGAACTGTCGCCTGTTTTGTCCTCAGACGCCGGTCAGCAGAAGCGGTGTTGACGTGTACGTCTGGCAGGATCGTGATGCCCCTAACTGCTGACCGTTCCGCGTTTGTGCTGATGCCATGATGCATACACGCACACACAAACACTTTTTTTTCCTTCTATGTCAATCTTTAAGGTGTCTTTTTAATCTTTTAAGTGTGTTTGTCAATAAGAGTGCAAAGGTCTCACCTCTCTCTCTCTCTCTCTCTCTCTCTCTCTCTCTCTCTCTCTCTCTCTCTCTCTCCCTCTCTCTCCCTCTCACTCTCATCCCTGTATATTTCCATTCCTTTGCCTGTCTCCCTGTGCTTATCTGTCTCTGTCTGTGTGCAATTCACCTCTTCTGCCTGTCTGTCTTTCTTTTTAGACACCTGGTTCACTGTCTCTTTCCCTTCTTTGTCTCCCTTTCTGTCAATTTCTATCCCTCTCTTTTACTTATTGTTTTCTCTCTGTCTGTGTCTTTCTCTTGCCTGTCTCTGTCCCTCTCTGCCTTTTGGACTCTCTATCTGTATTTTTCTTTATATGCTTCCATGTTTCTGTCTCTATTCTTTCCATCGCTGCCTTTTTCCTTCTGTCTCTCTCTCTCTGTCTATGCCTGTCTCTCCCTATTCTGCCTGTCTTCTTTTTTCTCTCCCTGTCTGTCAGTCTTTCCTATTATACACATATCTCTCCATCGCCCTGCTTTTCTGCCTTTCTATCTGCCTTTTTCTGCATATGTCCATTATCTCTCTACCTGTCTGTCTCTTAAGCTGTGTTTCTATGCATACGTATTTCTCTATCGTGGCTGCCTTTCTGTCTGTCTTTTTTCCTTCCTATGCCTGCCTCTCCTGTCTCACTTTGTCTCTGCCCTACTCTGTCACTCCCTCTCCAGCTATTTTCTCTACTTCTCTGTTTCTGTCTGTCTGTCTGTCTGTCTTTTCCTGTACCTGTCAGTCCTTCTGTTTTTCCACATGTCTCAGTTTTTCCTGATTCTCTGTATCTGCCTTTTACCCATATCTTTCTCTGTATCTGTCTCACTCTCTTTGTCTGATATCTGTCTTTAGGTCAATTTATATACTTTTTAATGGTTTACAATTTGAAAAAGAAAAAATGTTTACAATTCTGTTTTTCAGGTCTGTCTCATTGTCTTTGTACTTCTACCACTTCCTTCCTGTCTCTCTCACACACTCTCTCTGCATGATCACTTTAAACACACAGGTCATGTATAGTAAACACTAGACTTGTCTACTGAACGTGTCTTCACTATTCACCTTTCTGCTACAGAAAGCAAACCATTTACACACACACTGATACATACAATATCAGGAGAGACAACTGTGTGACACCTGCCCTCCTTCACTCTCTCTCTCTCACTCTCTAATGTCATGCCGTCCCATCTCCACCCGGCCTTCATGCATAGCTGCCTTGGCAACCTCCAACTGGAGTGTTTTGCAGGAAGGCAATTTCCCCTGCAGAAGGTCTCTTCGGACTCATGCTTGTGAGCACTGACATTTACTGAGAGACGTTCGACAGCAAATATGACACTGCTAGGTTACACACACCATTCTTATTTTAAACCTTAGCAAACCCATCACTTAACACAGTACATGAATGACATGTGTAAAAAGACAAACAATGATAATCAGAGCTATAGGCGCAAATAGACAATTCCACAATAGGGTTGCCATTTTGTTTCTCACTGATTTTACACTTACAAATATTTATTAGGCAAGTAATGATTCACCCAATTCACGATTCGATTCGATTCATGATAGTGCGTTCACAATTCGATTATGCCATAATATTTTTGAAAAAAAAAAAGCAAATTAAAGAAAAACTTTATTACCAAAAATATTTATTTATTTTCTTTTCCTTTATCAATATAAATATAAAAAAATTTACTGTTGTTAAATTTTCTAACACTAATTATGTACAAAGATAGGTTGGAGTAAAACATAATAGCCTATTAGCAAAAATATTCCTTTTATTAAAAATTAAAAAGTTAACAACAACTTTGCTGTTGTTATAATTATGAATAATTATGAATATTTGTGAAGGCGGTAAGCAACATAAACACAAAAAAACAACCTCCATTTAAGAAGACAAGAAGATCTAAGAAGATAGCTATGATTTCTTGTTAAATCTGGTCGTACTGTCAATTGCACAAAAGCTCTTTCACATTTTAGATTTTTTTTTTTTTACAGCATTCGGCATACTTCTGCCTAATGTAGCATCACGTGTATTCTCACTATTGTACAGTATTGTGCCCTCTGCTATCTAAATAACACAATTACAGATAGGAAAAACTAAGAGATTAATCACAGTTTATTTTTTATTTCCATCATTTCGATTAATCATTTCTAGTATATGTATACTGTGATTTATCAATGCATGATAATATTTATTATATATATTTATAAATATTTATTAACATTTATGCAGTAAACTGTCATTCACAAAAATGTGTTTTGGAGGGATAACTTTTATGAGATGAATAAAAGCATATACAGTACTTAAAAACAGGATTCTTGCTTTTCCCTGTCTACAATAACTACACTTTACTCTGGCATACACTACCAGTCAAAAGTTTGGACACACCTTCTAATTAAATGTTTTTCTTTATTTTTATTACTTTAAAAGTAAAGTACTTACTTCTCTTTACTTAGTTGAGAGGTTGTTGACATAAAAGGTTATTAGTGGAATTTCTTTCCTTCTTAATGTATTTGAGA
>JAQQZR010000005.1:628697-641860 GCA_030068235.1 Notoglanidium macrostoma
GCTTGTTAAAAGCTAGCTTGTTCAATAGCAACCTAATGCTTGTTAAAAGCTAGCTTGTTCAATAGCAACCTAATGCTTGTTGAAAGCTAGCTTGTTCAATAGCAACCTAATGCTTGTTAAAAGCTAGCTTGTTCAATAGCAACTTAATGCTCATTAAAAGCTAGCTTGTTCAATAGCAACCTAATGCTTGTTAAAAGCTAGCTTGTTCAATAGCAACCTAATGCTTGTTAAAAGCTAGCTTGTTCAATAGCAACCTAATGCTAGATTTGTTATAGTATTGCCTATTTGTACAATGATTTACACAAAGTGGTCGCAAGTAAGACAGCTCAGACATTTGTGTTAACTTAGCAACACAGATAAGCATGTGGGAGATTTTGTTGAAGACATTGTGCTAGTTAACTGACTAGCTATATAGCCAAGTAGCACACATTAAAGCTTATAGCTGCTTATGTGATGTTAAGAAAGCCCCTTTTTTATTTCTAAATCACAGGAAAAGTAAGTTATAAAGTCCTAAAATCAGTCTTTGCTTTCTTTCAAGAATAAGGACAGGGAATAATATTTTGTATGGTGTCTTTTTTAAGTTGCTAATTTCTAGAGTAATAGAAATCCCCATATCTCATCATAGCCTCCTCGAACATAGCATTTCATAGCAGAAATCTGTACAGCAGTCATCTGGGTGTAATCCTGTTGCTGTCTTTGCTACGCCAGCGGTTTTTACAGCAGGCCGCATCATGGTGTGCTGAAGTGGCAGTAGATTAGGCCTGGGATTTCCCTGCATTTCAAATAGACAGATTGGTTTTGCTGCTGCTTCCCTGCAATTGCCCTCATCTCACATATCTGCTGTCCCTTCAAGTACACAAATATTCCAAAAAACACTCCTTTCTTCTGTAATGATAGCCTGTGAGTTGACTGGAGTGACTGCTTGAAAATGCTAAAGGCAAATAGGGGCTGACTTTCTCCTCAGAAACCCTCTCTTCAATCTGGGGGATTTCCAAGCTCACGTCCTGTTCGGGTGTCAGACAGAGTCACTCTGGGAACTTGGTACTGTCGCAATAATGCTTGTGTACTGGTGTTTTGCTTGCACTTAATGTGATTTCTTTTACTCTTTTTTTTTTTTTTGGCAAAGCTGTGTCTCTTGAGCAAAAACCACAACCGTGTCCCATATCACAAATGGCACAGTGCCCTGCATTCCCTCTTTCATCAGTGCTGCCTTTCAGCTGCTGGTACCTAACTAATTAAGGATGGTACATATCTGAATGGATTGTCGAAATTTTGCACGCTTGCCTATGTCATGACTTCTAATTGTTCAGAGCTTTTGGATTAGAACAGTGCTACTGCATTGGTAATGTATTAATGCACTAAATGCTTAGGCTTAATATTACAGAAATTTACACTTTACCCCAAATGTGGGACAAACTGGAAGCCTGGGTGCCTGGGATAAGCAGATATCATGTCCAGATTTTGGTGGACCAGTAGGTTCAGCAACATGAGAAAGAAAATAAAACTCTCCCTCCTGTTAACTGAAAAAAAATCATTTGGCGTGTATGTTGCTTATTATGTATGATGTTTGTAAGTTTGGTGTGATTAAAGTGCATAATGCACTTTACGGTGAGGCAACACAGCTCAATGCTTTAACCATACTGCTTGGTCTATAATCTCGCCACCTGCCTCGCTACACACATTGGCTAAGGCGCAGTCTGATTGACTGTATCCAATTTTTATGTAGAACTCTCCTGTACAAGTCACACGATCATGAGCACCTGATACACTTTTATGCTTCCTGAGTACTAGCATTTAAGTCATGTTGGCATGTAGTAATTTGCCTTTGCTGTCGATTGTCATATCCATTCCATGTTTATGTGTATTCCATGCTTGTATACTTCGTGTTTGTTATGCAGTCCTATTCTTTGTTCACATTATTCAGTCTTAATAAAAACCTCTGCACTTGCATCCATCTCCTAACCATCTGTGACAATAGTGACGCAGAGCGAAACTCTCCGCAACACAGAACAGGCGTCAGCCCTGCTAAAAGATGAGGAACTTGTATCTAAAAAGGGAGGTACTTCTGTCGACTGGATTCCTCAAACTTGAAGTTGAACAGTGTTTCAAGTTTTACTTTTATATTTTGTTTTTATATTGTCCCCATTTTGACAGTGCCATTTCCTTCTTGTTCTCATTTGGGATAGATCTGTTCAGGGCCATTTCCAAATAAACAAAGAGAAGAAAAAGTGCTGGTGTACAGTTTACAGAATTATCAAAAGCATTCATGCAGTTATTTTGTCAATTTTAGAGAAAATACATATATGATATTAAACGATCCATATCGTGATAGAAGATTTTGTCTGTATCACCCAGCCCTAGATGGGAGGTGTGGTGTAAAGTCTTAATGAGAGATGAGGGTGCATTAGAACTGGTTTGGATGATAATATAGCTTCTGTTTGATGGTTTTTACTGGTGTTACTGGCAAAAATGTTTTTTTTAAGTCGGTGATGGTTTATACTGTACATGCATTTTGCACAGTGTTAAACTGGTAGCTAAATGTCTCCTTCTTTTTCTCAACAGTACAAAACTAAAGAATCAAATTTGAGTGAGAAGATTTGGGGAAAATGGGACAACTGTGTTATTTATTTTTTTTTGGCCATAATGCTTCATTAAGTAAGGTATTTACCAAAAACGTCTATAAAGCACGTGGATCTGAAATAAAGTAAATATATGATAGTTGAATTACTAAGCTATGACACTGATATGTATCAGAAGATGATCTATCCTTGAGTGCATTCAGAGCATATAAGAGCTCCATCCTTTGCACTGTCAGACCCACACTGTGAATTTAACATTTCTCATCTAAAATGTTTCTATGGAGGATTTTAAAAGCAACAAAAGTTTTATAAGATTGAAGATCGTGATTAGCCTGCTTCCTGGATATGCATGTGGCATTCTTCGCGTGCATAACGGGATTCGTCACGTTGAGTGCAGGTATTACTTAGGGACGCGGGAAAAGATCTGCGCTGTGACTCTGACTGAAAAAGACAGTGGGAACAAATGCCATAAATCATCTGTGATCCAGCACGGCGGCGCACAGACATCAGACCTGACATAATCCACCCTGTCGTGAATTCCACACTTTGGGTGACAGATTAATGTTAACCTGACATGCTGGAATTTTCCTGTTGACTCACTGAGTCATGAGGATGGGTTAAGGGGGGGGACCCTAAAATAAATCTAATGCTCGTGTGGAAAGCGCCCCAGGGCAGGAACTGTCTTTTCGTATTTTTTTCACCTTTTCTATGCAGTATTCGGAGTCACTGAGGTTTGAGGGTGGTTAGGTAAACTCAGCGTCTCGTGCCGTCTTTTTCAGGTGGGTTCTATGGACTTCATGGTGATGAAGCGCTCTCCGATGTACGGGATGAGCAGTAGTCCGTACCCTCAGCAGCAGCAGGGAGTACCTTATCCCAGTCAGCCGTACGCATCTCCTTCTACACACAGATACCCGATGGCCATGCAGGGCAGAGGACAAATGAGCATGGGTACAATGCCATATCCTCAACAACAGGTACGCTTTTATTCATTTCAGTGTTAATAATCTTTACACCATCACAACAGTGTTGAATTCTCAACTATTTTTCTCTAAAACAGCAGCCCTGACCGTAGTTTCGGCTGTATGTCAAATCACAGTGCGTAACTGTCGATCTATTGAGGTTTTCAGCAAGAAAACATTTATGGAAGGAGTCTCCAGTGTCAGCGCTTTGTAATGGTAAAGTAATGGTAACGCGCCAAGCTGCATTTATTTGTCGTATTAACTTTGAGAGAGAGAAAAGTTGAACATGAACCTTCCATAACATAAACGGAAAAAATAATAGATGTGCCGTACTAAATTTAAAATTTTTTTATTGATGGCAAATTGCTATGGTGTAAGAGGAATGAAAGCCTCCGGGACGTGGTGCTATTGAAAAATAATCATCCTCGCGTCACATCATTCTGCATCACATTACCACGTCCTTTATTATTTTCCTCTAACAGCACACCTTATCAGGTTCTATTCCTATAATATAATTTATTTAAATACAGTTTTACATGAGGGTGTTACCATGCGAGAGTCTCGTTCTTTGTCCAAGACTATTCAAGAGAGCATTCATTTGCATGTAACTTATACTATAATTTTGTTCATCATTCTGTCACTCAGGCAACAGGGGATATTTTTTCTGCCTTTATATATGAGAATCAGAGCAGAAACATTAACACATGCTACATATCTCATATATATTGCTATCCAATTATTTCTAATAAAGTTGTCCTGTCAGATTTTTGTTTTATTATTTCACAAGAGGTTTTTAAGTCCTTTTGTCCAATTTGCCGGGTTTGGCCTGGCTGGTCCACTGAAGCTGTCTGGGTTATTCTGAGCCTCGCTCCGTGTCCCCCTCCACACTGCTATATTTAGCCGGGCTTGTTGCTCATAGATTTAATGTGTCTCCAGAGAGCTGTTGGCACACAAGGCCTCCTGCTCCTGAGAAAACCTGACCTCTCATAATCCCTACCAAGATGAGAGAAAGTAGAAACTGTGAAACAAAAAAAAAAATTTTTACTACAAAACCAAGGGAAGCTAAGAGGAACCTGATCCACACACACAATCGGCTTAAGAAATTTCACTAATGTAGCATGTGGTTTATCCAGCAGTTTGGCACGAGACAGTTGCTGTTCTTGGAATAATGTCAATGTTTGCTTACTCATGTCAGTATTTGGCATTTTTCCCTCAGGAGGATTATCGTTGTATCTCTGATTAAAGTTAGACCTCTAATGAGTGATATTTTGGCTTTGACTGGATTGAGCGCTTGGCAGTGTTCTCGAGGTTCTCTTCTGATCTTCACAAAGACTGCTTAAGGCTGTCATTTGGCATCGGTTTGTACCATTTAAATTCAGCAAGACTGGAGTCCTGAGGAAAAATGAACTCATGCAACCATTGTCTTACAGTTATATTGCATTTAGGGAGAACAATCACTGGGAATACAGTTGCACCGCAGTGGTAGAAAATCATTAGTTAAATGCGTTTTGTTATTTACGCTATCGGAAGTGCACCATTGAAATGAAGCGAATTAAGATAACAATACTGTCTGTCCTGTCAAAAGAAGTGCTCCAGCGCTTTAGGGAATTTATTCAAATCGAGCAGGCGTTTGATGAGAAATAGATGTGGATGCGCTATGCTCGGGTGTGTGCTCACTTTGGTACAGTTAGACCGCTTGGACCTGCAAGACTGGATTACATCACTGGTGACCCCGGTGACCTCCCTGCTGCTGTCACCTGCACCCTGCAGTGAGTGTGTGTGTGTGTGTGTGTGTGTGTCCTCAGCTTGAGCAGGGACACAGTTAAGAAAAGACACACACAAAGACAAAGCTAGACACTCAGCCACTGAATGCAAATTCCCTCTTCAAAGCCGTAATTTATGCAATACCTTTGGAGTAAGCAGGTTTAGCACTTAGGCTAGCTGGGAGGAGAAGGTGTGTGTGGAAAGCTTTGAAAGTAACACAGCTGAATAATCAACTGGAAGGTCGTGCATTTATGGGTAGGAATGGAAAATCTGACAATACTTTAAAAACATTTTCACAAAATCTGATGTATTAGGATATTTAGGAATGATTTAGGTATAACATGTAGGGGTGTGAGACAATTCTACCATCTGGGTTCAGATTTAATCCATGGGTGTGGGCTCAGCCAGAAGGTGTTTTTTTGCGGTGCAGACATTATGGGTTAAATATGAGCACTGCCACCGTGCCCTTTGAAAAACTATGGCGAAAAAAAACCAAGTAGAAATACCAGCACTGTCAGCATGGTGTGTGAGTTCTTTCTCTGACAATTGCGCAATCTCAGCTACATCATTCAAGAACAAGTATTGGCCTTAAGTAGTATAATGCGTAGGACTGCTTTTTTTTTTTTTTTTACGAAGCCCTGCTCATGACACAATAAGAAAAAGAATATACAGTACCAGTCAAAAGTTTGGACACACCTACTCATTCTGAGTTTTTTTCTTGATTTTCTACATTATAGAACAACACTGAAAACATCGGAACTATGAAATAACACATATGGAACATATATGGAATTATGTGTTAACAAAAAAGTGTTAAAAAAAACCAAACTATATCTCATATTTTAGAATCTTCAAAATAGCCAGTGTTTACCTTGATGACAGATTTGCACACTATTGGCTTTATCTGAAGCAGCTTCATGAGGTGGTCACCTGGAATACTTTTCAATTAACAGTTGTGCCTTGTCAAAAGTTCGTTAGTGTAAATTCTTGCCCTCTTAATGTGTTTGAGATCATCAGTTGTGTTGTGTCGATGTAGTGTTGGTAGCCCTCTTACACAACTGTAGTAATCCATATAATTTCAAGAACTGATCAACTAAGTAAAGTGAAATGACAATCCATCATTACTTTAAGTCATGATGTGTCTTTTAAGTAATAAAAATAAAGAAAAATCACTGAATAAGAAGGTGTGTCCAAGCTTTAGACTGGTACTCTATATTGCAGCCGTGTTTTACTTATTCGTACCCGCGATTTCTGTCCGTTCCCACGTTTTCATTAAACCGTGGCCATGTTACCATTGAACTAAAACAAGAGAATGAACTAGTAAAACATGGCTGTGATGTTTATGTATATATGGTTTTTCTTTTCATGTCATGTTGTTTTTTTAAAATGCCATTTGCACAGTAGTAGTAGTAGTAGATTTAGAAGTAGTCCAATTTAAACCACCTAAATAAGGTAGAAATTGAAACCAGTCTAAGGATGAATGAATGAATAAGCGCTGTAAATGTACCACGGAGCGACTCGGGTTCACTTTAATAAACGTGGTCTTTCTTTGTACTGCAATAATACATGGAATACTGTACATGGACGAATGTATTCATATTCGGTTACATTCCGCGTACAATTATATTTCTATTTGACATCTATAACAAGAAACGGTACATGGTGAAAGAGGTAAAAATGAAACTACTGGTAGATGATGTAAATTACTTGTTACTGTGAGTAACCAGCATGGCCTCACACTAGTCTAACTGGTAGCAATTTGTACAGCTCTTTTAGTGTGAAAAGTTATAAAGAGAGCATTCATGGTTGCGCTGGGGGCTATCATTTGTTCCATATGGATATGAGCTGCATTTCAAATTCAATGAATTAAACCACATCGTCATTGCAACTTTAAAATTCATACAAATGTCCCATGAGATTAGGCTCCAAGTAGCAGTTGAGTCGATCAGTGCTATAAACTAGTGATTCTTTCAAAAAAAGTGTATTGTGCTGTAATTTATCACGATATTGATATCATATATTCATCACCACAAACCAGTGTTTGCTGTTCTGAAGTATTTTCTCAGCTCCATTCCTTATAAACGCTGCCTTTAGAAATGTAATATTATGTGCAGAGGCTTTAGTGTCTCTAGCGTGAACCCGTATTACTTCAGGTTTTTTCTCTTGTCTGAGTGATCCGCTATCTTCTCAGGCTGCGACGGGAGAAATTTCACCTTTCCCCTCCTCTCTCCACCGACATGTCAGTTCTTTCCCTGACCATGACATGCATGCAGTGAGGCTGCTTTCACAGGGTTACCTGTCTCAGAGGAGATCTCACCATCCACACTGCTGTAAATGAAGCTGCAACAGGACAACATTCTGTTCTTCTACCAAGCTTTTAGTGCAGAATCTGCAGGACATCACACTCAATTAAAGCATTACCCATGTTTTTTCCCCCTTCTCATTAATTTTTGCTGCCTGTTCAAGAAGTATACAAGCACCAGCCATGCAGTTATCTATGCAGGGAAAATTAGGCCTTAGGCAAATTTTTAAGATGCGCTGAATTAGATAAATGTCTCATGTTTGTGTCGGAATAATCAGGAAATGGAGAGCAAACAGAAGGGAAGCAACATGAGCGCCCGCACTGATGACAGGAGTCGGGCTCTTTGTTTGGAAGTGGAATGAACTTGAAAGCAAAAGGCCTGCCAATTCCAGTGCAATTTCCTGTGATGTCAATGTTGGCAGACAGAAAGGAAAAAGAATTTGAAGGCAACATTAGCGTTTGATGTGCAGAGAAGAGAGAGACGGCCTGTGAAATGAAAGAGGGAAAATGTGTCAACAAGCCAGGAAAGGGACCATTACTGGCTGCTGCTGCTGCTTCTTTCTTGCCCATTCGCCTAAGTTAATAGAATCCGACCATTACACAGGAGTGGAAACGTTGTCTTGTTCTCCGCTGTTCTTGTACAATAACAGCCTGGGCCATTTTAGTTTGATTCTCTTTGAGTCTGCAGACTGAGGCCATCGCTGATGGGTTTTTATTGAAAGAAAACCTGTGACTGCATTTGTACACACTTCTTTCTCCACAGGTGTGACCTTGAAACATCATGGTTCTGGGTTCTTTGCTCACACAAAAACACTGAGACGCACCAAAATAAACAGAATCCTGCCATTTCACGTAAAGGAACACAGAGTTTTATTATTATGTAATTAATAGAATCGATTGCAATACTTTTCTGTAACATTTGCAATACATTTACGTCATTTCGGCAGACGCCCTTATCCAGAGCGACTTACATACATCTTATTTCATAAGAACGAGCAGTGAAGGTTAAGGGCCTTGCTCAAGGGCCCAGCAGTGGCAGCTTGGCGGTGCAGGGATTTGAACTCAAGACCTTCCGATCAGTAGTCCAATGGCTTAACCACTGAGCTACCACAGACCCCAACAATAACACCCCAGCAATAACATTGAACCCTGGGCCTGATTAGGCACTTAAGGACTTAAGGGTGCTTCAGTGCTTGTTTTTTGTTGTCATCGTTGTTGTTTTTTTCATCAACCACCAGCACATTTTATATGCCATATCCTCGGGAAAGTTGCTCCAGGTGTTCAGAATGCGTCTGCTTTTAACACCTTTGCCATTGCAGACATATTCAAAGTTGAAAAAAATTGTACTTTTTACCTCCCGACCAATCAGGGCATGAGAAAAACAGCCATGTAGGACAGTGAAAATGAGTCATTTGGTGAGGGAATACTTGTTAAAATGATAATATTTAATTACTAGTAATCCATCTTTGGCTATTTTAGGGACATTCACCCAAAATGTGATGTCCGTCTTTAACTGTGGCCTCATATAGTAGCACAAGAAGCTCAGATTGTCTTGTTTTCCTTCCTCCAAAGCTTCAGTGCAGTCAAACAACCTCCTCTTTTTCACACATAGCAGTCTCTTGAGGTTACACAGAATGATACGGGAAAAAAAGAATCCAGTGAGTGGCAGCTCTGTGTGCAGAAACTCTACTAAACTCTACTAACTCTACTACTGTTACTAAGAGAGGTCAGAGGAGAATTTCCACATGGGTTCAAACTGACAGGAAGGCTAAGGGAACTCAAATGACCACTCCTTACGAACATGGTGAGCAGAAAAGCATCTCAGAATGCGCAAGACGTCGAAGCCTGAAATGAATGGGTTACAACAGCTGGAGACTACATTGGGTTTGACGTGAGCTTTACCTGAAGCTCTTGACCTATAGCTGCATGATTTTATGCATTCGCTAATTGGATTGGATAATTACCTGAATGTGTGAGTGTTTGTGGGTAGGAAAGCTCAGAAATGTCTAAACAGTTAAAACTGCAGACTTTGTAAGCTGAGAAATAAGAATTAGATAAGTGAACTTGGGGGAAAATGAGGATGTATACATAGTCTTGAAATTGTAGCTGATTAATGATAGCACCTTGCTCCAGAATAGATGAAGTTTCAGGATCAATTAATTACTAGGAAACCCAATGAGCATCAATGGCTCTATTGACTTGTTCTCATTTGTAACGTTTATTACCTCGGACTCCACTGTTGGTGGAGTTCATCAACTGTGCGGGAGAAGCGGGATGCATTTATTAGAAGCGGAAAGAACTTCCGTTTTTCCTGTTTAATGATCATTTTTCGAGTATTAGGTTTGCTTTATTTGTTTTCGCGTGATGTTTCTTCATGATATGCTTCGATAACTGCATTTGATTTTAATGTCATAATGACATTTAATATTGGGAACAACATTTATTCAGATCAATTTAGAGACACATCCCTTTGTTAGTGGGGAAAAAAATCTAAATATGCTTTATGATATAATTCAAATTGCACCACAGTGCTGTTGAATTCTCACATGTGATTGGTCAGTAGTTACATTAAACTGAAAGTGTACAGTGTACACTTAATTTATACAATTCTCTTTTAATCAACATTTGTTGACAAGAGGACTTGTTTAGGAGGACTTCAGGATGTGCGGTTATTGGAAAATATTCACATTTGGAGTGGTCACGTCTGTGTTTTTACTGTAACATCACACCCATTGTTTGCTTAATGTCCCAGACCTTTTACACATGTCAGAACTTTATTTGTGTAGTTTAAGTATTTTTGGCCATTTAGTGTTGCTCTATTATCAATAACCCTGAAAAATATCTGGGTGTAACTACATACATAGCAGTGCTTAATGCTTAGACCTTACTTTAAAGGTAGCTTGTTTTGGTCCAATGTTAATATATAATATTAAATGAGCATAGTACAATTAGGCTAATGCCAACATGACATGACACCTTAGATGTACACACCTTACTAAAGAAATAAAATTTAGGTTCTGGCTTTGTTTAGAGCTTGTGGTGTCTACACCTAAATAAGTTGTACACTAAACTGTTGTCTCCTTTTTTTCCCCCTTTTAGTTTTATGCAATTTATGTCCCAAGTTGTTGCCTCTAATAACTACCAGGACTTAAAAAATGCTTCTGTTGCTGCCTTTCATGGGTATGTGGTTATTAAAATAACATTCTTTCCCCATAGATAGACAGCAAGCCCTGTGAAATACTGTACAGATAACACAGTCTGCCTTCTGCGTTCAAACCATAATATTTCCATTAAAGACTGAAAAGTTGTTTGGCAGTGCCGTGAACTCTGCTCACACAACTCATGTTGTCGTTATTTTTTAGTAGGGTGTCATTATACGCCTTAATTCAAGCCACAAATTATAAGGTGTGGTATTTGACTAGCAAAATGTGAACCCAAAAATGCTCATTGCATGCGGGTGATTAACACAGATCCAGTGCAGGAACCAGCCTGGAGTGAGCTATTCCTGTCTCTGTGCATGTGCTTATAATTAGATCTATTAGCTTTATTAATGTAGGATTATATTAAAGGAAGTACTGCATTTTCCTCTGATAGCCAGACTCCTCATGTATGCAACATTGGAGTGTGTAACGGTTATAACAAAGGCAGAAAGTAAGTGAACCCTTTGGAGTTACCTGCATTTATGTACTGTATAAATTGATCTTATACTGAACAAGCACAATCTGTTTTAACTAAATAGCAATTATAATCTTTCGTGTCTTTGTTGAACACACGCATTAAGTATTCACAGTGCTGGTGGAAAAAGTAAGTGAAGCCTTGGATTTAATAAACAAGCGTTCCGGTGGCTGCGGATCAGACCGGTACAACGTAGGACTTTTGGAGGAATTTTGGACCATTCTTCCCAGCAGAACTGCTTCAGAGCTGCCATATTCTTCGGATATCTGGTGTGATCGGCTCTCTTGAGGTCATTCCACAGTATCTCTATTGGATTAAGGTCTGGGCCACGCTAAAAGGCTGATTTTCTTTTTAAGCCATTCTGTCTTAGAGTTACATTGATGTTTACAGGTCACTGTCCTGCTGCATCACCTAGCTTCTACTAAGCTGGAAAACAGCCATCCTGATATTACCCTGTAGGATAACTTCATAAATTCAGGAATTCATTTACCCCTTGATGATGGCAGGCCCCGAAGCAGCCCCAAATCATGATGCTCCCTCCACCATGCTTCACCACTGGGACGATGTTTTCATGTTGGTATGCAGTGCTCTTTTTACACCATACGTAGTACTGTGTGCTCTTTCTGAATAATTCAGCCTCCAGGAAATATTTTTTGTCACGGTGTCAAGGTGCTCTTTAGCGAACTTTAGGTGAACAGCAATTTTTCTTTTTTTTTTTTTCTTTTTTTTTTAGAGAGCAGCAGCTTCCTCCATGGTGTTCAGTATTTTGCATATGGTAGTCTATATGCAAAATATTATATTTATATATATTATAATATTTCTATCTGTTCAATATTTTGCATATGGTAGTCTCATGAACAGAGATATTAGCCAGTTCCAATAATTCTTTCAAACCTTTAGCTGTTACTTTAAGGATCTTTTTACTTCATTGAGGATTCTGCGTTGAGCCTTCGGAGTAATCTTGGCTGGGAACGCACTTTTAGGGAGACGAGCCATAGTACTAATCGTCTCCATTTATAGACAATTTGTCTAACTGTGCGCTGATGAATATCTAAACTCTTTGAGATTACCTTGTAACCCTTTCCAGTTTTATGCATATCAACATTTCTTGATCTTTGGTCTTCTGAGATCTCTTTTTTGTGAGGCATAGTTACATCAGCAGTGCTTCTGGAGAATAGTAAACTCAAAACATTTGAAACCCACGTCTCCAAACTCGTTTCATCGATTGGACTCCAGGTTTACTAACTCCTGAGTCCAACTAGCTTTTGTTGAAATCATTAGCCTAAGGGTTCACATACGTTTTCCAGAATACACTTTGAATATTCAAGAACAAAGCAATTATTTGTGTGTTATTAGTTAAAACAGATTGCGTTTGGTCATTATTGTAACCTAAAATATGGTATGATGTTATTCCAAGATAAATTTATGCATAAATGCAGGTAATTCCAAAGGGTTCACTTACTTTTTTCTTGCCGCTGAAGTTAAGGCCTAGGTTTCTAATGGTTTATGTAAATTCTTTTGATTTCAAATGGAAACCATTTTCATGCATGTTTAATTATTAGGGTAATGTTTACTACACAAGTGATAAATAATCTATATGTGTTACAGTGTAAATTACTAAGTAATAATAATTAAGTAATAAGGAAGAAAAAAGGAAGAGTGTCGTCATTGTCGTGGAAAAACCGTAATCTCCCTTTTTTTATCCCCTTTTGATTAATGCTCTTATTTCGATTTTTAGAGATTGCTTTTATGTTATCTATTTTATCTATCTATTCATGAGATTTACACAGCAAGTCATCCATCCATCCATCCATCCATTGTCTATAGCGCTTTATCCGTCTGGGTGGCGGGGAAGCTGGAGCCAATCCCAGCATCTTGGGGTGA
>JAQQZR010000005.1:654688-670150 GCA_030068235.1 Notoglanidium macrostoma
CCCCGCCTCTCGCCCCAAGATGCTGGGATTGGCTCCAGCTTCCCCGCCACCCAGACGGATAAAGCGCTATAGATAATTAATGGATGGATGGATGAATTCACATGACACATGAAAGTCACATAACATGACATGAAGAGCAAATCTGTCTAAAAAAAGAGCGCTCTGTAAGAGCTATCGCGAGAGAAGAAAATCCAAGCTTAATCACATAACATCACTCAACGAAAAACGCAAAGCATTCGCAAATATATTTTGTGAAATTTTTAAAATATTGCTTCTATTTTGCAGTGCAAATGTAAGGGAAGCCTGCCTAATGATCCACCATCATTTACAATTGGTATATAGTCCCTTTATTTGGTCATATATGCGAATATGCGCATGGTTTACGTGACCAAAAGGCACAAAGTGAAAATTCAAGTGTTCCAATGATGCTTGAGAAAGTTCAGGAACTTGCATTCAGGAAGGGCTTCTTTAACGCCACCCTTGTCATGGAGGTGATGATTTTGAAGCTTCATGGTCTTCCTCACCTCTTACTGCATGGACAGGTTGGGTGTGTTCGGGTGGTAGTAGTTGGCCCAATCCCTAATAAATTTTCAATTGCCCCAGACCTTTGATATGTTTTTTTGTCATGGCCCTGAATGCAGGCTGCCATAATAAAAGTATGTTTTGTATTTGTAAGAGCACTGGATTCATCACTCGGCAAATTTACAAGAGCATGATACTGCTAAGAGTTGTGAAACATCCTTATTGATCTCCTGTAGTGGTCCAGCAGATGCACTAACCTTTTCTCATCTTTTCTCCCAAAGTCAGCTTCTTAAGAGAGCTTGATACGGAATGTGGCTTTTTCCTTTCTATTGCGCTGGGCCAGATTAGACAGTAGGTTAGCCTTGCCTTGGCTGGGGGACTAGGAGCTTTTCTCCAAAGAGCCGCTGGGCTGTGTGAAGGCGCTCTGCTTTTAGCCTGACCTTTCTTTCTTTATCTTCACGGGAAGCTGCGTGTGTGAATTGAGAGCCAGGTACAGGTTTATTTCTGAGACCACTCTTATCTCTACTGTGAAGCTCTACGCTCAGCCAAACTCTTCCATTTTGAGGTATTGATTTCTGCTCTGCTCTGTCTCTGTACTGATTTTTTTTTCTCTCTGTATCATGTGCTTTGGTGAAATGTCAGTAATTTTTTTTAGGGGGAAAGACATTCATAATTCATCACAATTAGTCGTATAATCCACTCAGTTATGTAATCAAGCTTTGTTTAATCAGTGTTATATTTTCAGTGTATTGATTATTAATGAACTTGTATTGACATTGATGTAATGTTATGGCTGTATTTAATTGCATCAATTTCTGCGGCGTCCATATGAGCTGCTGTTTTTATAGTACTGCTCCTCGGCATGCCCGGTCTTTGGTTTTTCTTCCCTGATTGACGTATCGATGGCCTCTGCAGCCCTTGCTGTACTATTTTTGGCCGCGGTGAGCAGACACAGAAAGAAAGTGAGCGATAGCCAAAGGCAGGAAGCAAGTGAGAGGTGGAACAGGGCAGCTTTGTTCCAGAGTTCATGTGTCCAGCTCGGCACGGAGCTCGGGAATCACAGAGCTTCCACGCGAACCATCTCTGTCATATTCTGCGCTTTTGAATTCACAAAGTGACTTTGTGTTTGTACTCGGCTGCTATCTGCTATCTGAGCGCTGCCATGTCCTGTCACAGGCTTCCTCACACATCACGCATCAGCCACCTCTTTGAGAGTGTCCTTACTTTTTCCTTCACTCGCAGCCTCAGCTGTCAGCGCTCAAATGAACACAAGTTCTCGGCAATGAGAAGTGTTGCGTCAGCTTAAAAAAATCATCAACAGGCCACAAAAAAGAAGTGACAGCCTTTTTTTTTCTGATGACAGGTAGGCTTCCCTGAGACGCGGCCTCTTATTGTAGTCGTGGCAGTCACTTGAACAGAGGCATTTCATTAAGATTTTGGGATGCAAGGAACATCATTACCTGTTTTGTTCAGCTTCTGATTGAATGACAGGGTCCTGATCGGTGTCACATATTGAGCATGGCCTAAAAAATCTTCTCCGCGCGTCTTGATTTAGACCCGAATCTTCAAACCGTACAGTATAACTCCGGCATTTGGCTTCAGGCAGAAAGTCCTTTCAAATATAAGCTTGTTGTGTTCTAGTACTTCAAATAAATGCGCAACCCCGAGTCAGAATGCATTACTCACACTCCAGCTGTCAAGAATTCACGCATAGGGCGATGATACAAAGGCTCGAGGTTTTAATGGATAGCAAACACTGAGCAGAAAAAAACAGGGAAACGAGGAATGTGGAGAATTATAGACAAAATGAGACTGAAATTGACGAGTGAATTGTCAGGAAGCCAGGAGAAATTCATGTCCAGTGTAATCTAACAAAGGCTGGATTCGACTCTCTACCAACTAAAGAGTGAGTGGTGGAATAATTCGTTTGACACAGCGCATGACCATACTGTCACCGTTAAACCAATCAAACTGTTCTTTTCACAGTAGGTTGTGCAGGTGGAGGAAATCTGCTATGTTTTTGTTACCCGTAACTACGACTCGTTGTGTTTTCCTAAGCTTAGAATGACCCCTTTATATCTACGCAGGGGGCGGGTCCACTTCCACAGAGCCGCCATATTGCCCAGAACGGACAAACCTCTAGAGCGCGCCTTCTGTCTTTCGCGCTTTTACAAACGGCAGCGTGGATACGTAAGGAAGCACCGGAAGGAAGACGACGAAGAAGAAAGGAAGACAAGGAAGAAGAAAGAAGAGCAATCAGTCTTTGCTGGTGCTCAGGTTGAGAACCCAAATTTGGTAAAAAATGAAGGATCACACTTATTAGTTAGCACAGAAAAAGCAAAGGAGCGTGAATGTAATACATGGAAGTGCACTGACAGCGGCCGTAGGTTCTGATATACGCTTGGAAAGGAAGGGGTAAGTGAGGGGCATTCGGTTGGTTGCAATCAACTGAATCCTACATAATGGACCTTTAATTGTCATTAGAAGGATGTGTGTGCTAATGTTTCACTCATTAACTCGCCGAGATGTTTAATAATACCATAAGGCAAATATCTACCTCGAACGTGCCTGTTTGTGTTAAAATGGTCTATAAACATTCAACCAGCTGATTATGAGTTCAATTACTGCCAATGCCTTAGCCGTCCCGTGCCTGGGGTACAACAGGATAATTGGTCCTGAAAGATGGCATTACGCTTTTCCTTGATGGACTCTAGTCAATCACGGGCATATTTTAGTGGGAAGGAACGAAGAAGAGTGCTCTCCTCCAAGTGTGTTCAGCTGCTACTACATGTAGCATGAGCAGTGGTTTAAAGGGCTTGATGTGATTTGGAGAAAGCCTTCAAACTTTACATTTGGTAGGTGTTGAGTTATTGGCAACATTTAACGAAGTAGCTGTGTAGGAATTAGCACGTATCATACTGGGAGGAAAACCGCGCTGTTTAACAAAGAGCTTCAGTTGAGTTCAGTGATAAATAAAAGATGTTGTCTCTGTTTGGCTTTATCAGGTCTTTAGTATGGCTTAATGGAGATGCCGTCGATAACCTCATCCTCTGTGAGACTCCAGCCTGATCCTGATGACATGCCGCTGCTGATATCGAATACCTACAATATGTTAAGAAATATTTTGACAATGCTTCTCAGCTTAGTTTTTTGTTCATCTCTTTATTTGGAGCTAACTGTACATGTACTCCTACTGCTTGATGTATTGTTGGTGCCAGACCCTGACATACTTCAACTGCTGTGGCTCCTTTCAACCTCCGAACCTGCCTGATTCATCCTGCTCCTTTTTTTTTCTGCTTCTGCAGCCCAAATATATCTTGTAAATCAAACTCCAGACTCCAGTGTGAAACATGGGTTCACACCAGATTCAATCAGGAGGCCATTTTGTTTAACGTCCTTGTTTTATAGGTATGCGTAAAGATAAACCGTGAACATACATTACATTTCAAATGTGATGACGTACCATTTTGAGTCAGCCCCTGTCTGCTCACCCCTTACAGCTGCGCATTGTGACGTGGTTCCTCCCGTATTCAAACCGCACAAGGTTAATTAAAGCGGTGTGGCAATGGCAGTGGCGCCCGGCCGTATCATCCTCCCCGAGCCAGCGTTTTTAATCAAAACCCCATGATAGCAGAGAGGAGGAGGCAGCGTGAGGACGATGCTACCTCGGCACCAGGGAGGAGAGGCAGTACCATCCAAAGTTCAATGTCATTAATTGGTCAGCATTTGAATATTAGCTAAGAGCCTGCTTAATTAACGGGATAATAAAAGCATCCTGAGCTGGGAGGGGGAGTGAGAAGGAAGTGGAGAGGGGCAGGGGAAGGCGAGATGGAGGGAGCAGGAGGGGGCAGCCGCAGCAGGAAATAGAGGGCATGCGGTGCCGAGAGCTTGGCGCCAGGCGATAAGAGCGATCCATCCGTGTGAAAGGTCCAGGCACTGTAATTTGCGTGAGCTGCTTTTAATTGTCATAACCTTTTAAATGGCATAGTTTATCAGAGTCCTCTAAATGTCCTGCCGGATTGCCGCGCGACGCGGCGCATGGTAACGAGCGCTCCGCTTCCATTGGCTGAAGGGGGAAAAAAAGAATCCTCCAGCACGATGATTGATAGAAGGATTTTTGTCCTTCTATTTCTGTTGTTCTTCATTTCCTTCTGCAAACTGCCACCTGCTAATTGCAGTGTGGATTTGCTCTGCTTCCAGAGGCATGTTTATTTGTTTTGCAGTGCATTTCAGATGCAAATTCTGATTGTTTGTCCAGTCTTAATCAAGCCGGGAGCTGAAAGCGAGTCGTGCTTCAAGCTGCTCTCCCCTGGGGCCTCATTTAGGAAATGTTAGCTGAATGGAGGCTAAATTTCAGCTTGTACCCTGACGTCGCGTCTGCGCGCTCCAGACTTAGGATTTTCAAACGTTATGCTGCGTTCACGTTCTAGCCTCGCATGACGTAAAGCCTGTGGGTTCACTGCTGGAAAGTGTGTGGGTAATTAGTCTTAACGGCCTGTCCGCTGCGCGCTGTCATGACTCCCTCGGGACTCCTCGGGACTCCTCTTCTCCCACAGACAAGCACGGAGTCCCGTGATCCCGGCGAAAAGAAACGCACAAGCGTTAGAACTGAAGGAGATGCAATTGTTTCTTTATCAGGTGTGTGCACAGGGGACCGTGATGTGATGATGTGATTTTATTCTCAGCGTGCTCCGGGCATGAATCACGAGGTGTGTGTTATCTCCAGGGGGAAGTGGGTCAGTATTGTACCTGCTCTGTGTAAAAGGTCAGGGGGATTGCTTGGTTAAGAATCCAATCTGCGAGACATTGTATTGGAACACGGCAGTACAGATGTAGCCATTAAGGTGACCCAGAGGAGTGCACACGTCTACACTAGTGAGAGGAGGACGACTGACTGGTACACTGTATTTTCTACAAGATGTACATGTATTAATGAGTGTATGTACTGCAGTCATTAAGATGTTACATCTGTTATAATCCCAGGCTTTATTTACATCGCGCATTTCGATAAAATGTCTATAAAAAAAAGTTTACGTAGTGTTTACATTAGGAATGCAAATTCATTTATGCTTTACTGTCATATTTAATTGTTTTATCTACCTGTTTACCCTGCCCTATTATAGGCTACGGTCACATTACAAGCCTCGTGGTCCAGTTCAGATTTTTTGCTCAGATTGGATTTGCCTGTCTCGAAGGTACACGTTCATAATAGCGCTAATAAATGCTACCTATAGCAGAGAATAGACTCGATTTTAGCCGCGGCCCTTAACCTGACCCAGACCTTAACCGTAAGACTTCAAGTTAACCCTAAAAACTTTAATCCTAACACTCGACGCTGAGTAGTATATCTCCGCAGGTAGCACAAGTCGACAGAACAGCGTGCCGGCTGATGACGACACGCGTAGAGGCAAAGAGCCACATGAATTCCGATCTGAGCGTTCTCATCCATGTCGTGTAGCCACAAATCGGATATGTGTCGGATTTCGGACCACGTATGAGAGTGACTCGAATCCGATCAGAAAAGATCAGATTTGCATATCCATACAGCCCTGAAAACATCAGATCTGTCTCATATAAAGGCAAAGAAAAATCTGATTTGAGTCACATCAGCATGGCAAAGTGAACGTCGCCATAGTGTTTGATTCGTTTATCTTCATCCTTTGTAGTAGATTTCATATTTCTATGGTGGATTGCTTTATCGATTGTGCAAAAACCAAAAAAGTCACCTTACGCTCACGCCGCGATCATTAATCATTCACGCGAAGGAGCTTTCTTAACGTAACGCACTGACTTCATTCAATAACTTGTGCAGCCCTGCTTTACAGGATAAAGCTCATTATTGAAACAACTAAGTAACTCAAATCTATGAGAATTGGTTTTACAGATCTAAAAGCCGATATAGAGCTATCGAGTGCTCTCGATGGTCTCTGTAACACTATTACAGATTTTAGAGGCGATGTGAGAAAAAAGAATCAGCAGCCTGATTAGCAAAGTGCTCAGCATGGGCTGCACTGCTCCGAGAAATCAGTAAGATACACAGGCGCTAAGCCGTTCTGAGGTTGAAATGCCATGAGCAGGACTCTGTAGTCAGTGTGGAACTTAATAGACAGCTGATGTAAATTGAAGCAGAAATCTCTTAATCTGACAAATGCTGCATATGCGTATGCCAATTTGACAGCACTGGATCAATAAAACAAATGAGAGTCTGGCAGGAGGGCGTGTTGCTTCAGTATACGGTTTGTTTATCAAGTCATTTAAAGTCTTTCTCTTTCAGCAGAGCCAGGTAATATTGACGTGTCATTTCATATTTTGAAGACCTCAATCCCCAACAGTGCTGACTTAATAAGTCATGGCAATTTTTTTTTCTCCCCCTCTCGTTTCGTATCCTCTCGACACCCAGTAATATTGGGCAACTCTCTGATTGCTTTAATTATAAAAGCCCAATTTGAAGTGGCATTGTTGTCTGGGTTAATGACACCCAGGGAGCGTGAGGATGAATATGAATGGGCTAAATCTCTCTCTTCTCCTTATCAGCCGCCTCACTCCCACTCCGACGCTGATGCGCCTTTCTCTTCAGACACGTATTTGTGTTTTTAAACTCTCCACTTTTCCTGCATCCTTTGCTCTCTTAAATGCGAGACGCTCTAAAAATATGCCATTCAATAGGAGCGCCGCTGCTCTGAATGCGAGATGAGAGCGAGCGACGTGTCGTCTCAGCACGCCGGCTTTGGCGCCGCGGCACTCCGTCGCGTTCCCATCGCTCCTTTGCCTTTCATGTGTGAAATACGCGTGTTTGTGTCTCGTCGCGTGTCAGTCTCGCTCTTCCTCAGTTTCAGCCTGAGCCATTTCATACTATCACGTACACACACACACACACACACACACGCACACACACAAGGAGCATCTCAGGAGAAAAAAAACAGCGGGCTGACAGGCGAAGAGCTGAGCTGCCCAGTGGAAATCAGAAATGGCTGTCCTGCAGCGCCTCAGGGCAGCAAGGGGCACGGGGCTTTTTAAAGACATGCAATTAAGCTTAATTTTTAATGAATATTAATGGAATTAGTGGCAGATTTGGCTGGGATCTGCAACGGAAGGTACGGGAATGACTAATTCATTTGGTAGTCATGAGGAGCCTGTCAAGAGGACACGAGAAAGCGAGAAACAGAGGGATATAGTGTGTGTCTGTGACTGAGGGAGAGAGAGATGGATGGATCCAGGGAGGAAAGGCCCTCATGAACGATCCATACACTGTACACTTACAGCTGAGGGAGAATGATAAAAGAGGAATCACTTCCTCCCCTCATTTCACCCTTAATACCTTCATTAAAGCGCTTTCCATCTGTGAATGCTGGAAAATCGGCCCATTGACGGAACCTTACATAAGCTAATATCACACCGCTCCCCGTCATTGTGCTCATATAATGTGATTGAATTCCCTTTACCTTTCACATTCCCACCACCCACTTGCGCCATTTCTCTCCCAGTCCCTTTCTGATTCCTCCACAATAAGCAGCAGCGGGGCACATTTGCACATGCACACATGCATTATGTGCCGTGTCATACCCCTAGTGCATTATTTCGCGAATTATCGCCTGTGTGATCATTTAATAAAAAGGTATCATGCGTGGAAATCATAACAGAGGTAAGGTTATACATGAAACTCTTTGACACGCCGTGCCAGAGGCCAGGAGTACTGTTGTACTGTTGTTGAGGATAAAAGTAACCTTTACAAACCAACCGTTCCTTGAGGCATCTTGACTTCTTTATTCAAATATTTACACGCGGGCCGTTTACAAAGCCTCGACATGACACGGCGTACGCTCTGAGACGTTGCCTTGAGGGGAAGAATGAGTTACATGTGCACTGATTCAACTGTAACTTTACATACCCACCTGACTGCGTTGTGAAGCTGGAAAGCACACCCGGCACTAGTTTAGCCCTTACCCCCTGCATCATCGCTTATCGTTTATCTGGAAATAAATGCAGAACCAAGCGTACACGATTATGCCATTAGCTCAGACAGCAAGCACGAGACAGGAGACGGACCTGGATCTGACCTCTCACACGCACACGCACACACACACACACACACACACACATATACATGTTTATTTTTATGTCTTTGTGGGGACCTCCCATTAATTTCTATGAGCATAACCCTAACCCTTACTCAGCCTTATCCATAAGTAACCAAACTTTTGGCTGTTTTATATTTTTTTTATTGTATTCACAGATTTTTGTCAAATTGAGTTTTTCCTTGTGAGGACTGAAAAAATGTCCCCACAAGGTAAAAATGACAGGTTTTTATCACATTGTGGTGACATTTGGTTTACTTTTGGTTTGCTTTACTATATTTATGATGTACTTCTCCTGACTTGTGTATTATTGTAACTGAACAACGCTATAACCTTTTCACTTTTCATTTTGCATTTTGGTTATTTAATTTTTTTAATAATAATCAGCAATTTTTGTGACAATTTCCTAAACTCTCAAACATACTACTGAATACTCGATTCTGATTGGTTTAGAAGGTGTTGATTAATTTTCTTTATTGCAGATCATTTGAATACTCAATTCTGATTGGTTTAGAAGGTGTTGATTAATTTTCTTTATTACAGCTCATTTGAATACCCGATTCTGATTGGTCGGTTCCAGCATGATGAGTTATTTCTGTGTAACGGACCATGTCAAAATGTAAACTTTATTGTTTCTTGATAACAAGCTGCGTGTTTTGTCTTATTAACTTCAAAAGAATGAAAAGAAAGGCTGGTGAGAGAAGGAAAGTTTATATATAGCTGCTATAGCTAGTGATAACAGGAACTCATTTGTTTTGTTTTGCCATTTAAAAGCCACAAATGGAAGTACAAAAATTATGCCATTAATTATTAAATTAACCATTGTTGGGAAATTGCTGCGGTGTAAGAAACGTCAAACACTGCAGGACATGATGCAATAGAGAAATAATCAACTTATTTCTGGCTTTTGTGTCGGGCTGTATCACCACTGTGTCGTTAGCTGGATTTCCTTTGTCAGTTTGCTCAAAAAATAGAAGTGATATTTTAAAAATCTCGTCAAAACACAATTGCAAATGATCTGTGTTTCCACTGAGCGATGTCATGCGATCAGAGTGCTCTTTTTTTCAGATAGGTCGCATTTCCATTCGCTCTTCATGCCATATCCTATGACTTCAATGCGAAAAACGTGTTTCCATTTCAATTGTGCGAAATATCGCTTCATAAGGTCGTCTGAAAAACCACCTGGTGCGAGCGTAAAACTTTTTTTTTTGCGATATTTCAAGTCGTCAAGTCACTTTGTGTGTGTAAATGTTTATTAGTATTTAAAAACAACAGGCGTTGACCCGATGTGCTTTACAGTACAGTCAGTGCAGTCAGAGGATATTATAGGAATACTTAAAAAAAAAAAAAACAAGGAGTTATTTCGTATTTGTATTTCAGAGTTATTTCAAAATTCACATGTTTCCGTTACTCGTTTTTTTTAGTTTGACAATTTCAGATTGCACATTAAGCAGGTTAATTAGTTTCCCGTGACAGCAAATTCTGTCATGTTGTATACTTAGACTTATTATAATTGCGATCATTTGAATTCTTTTAAATGCAGTGTTTTCTTATTATTATATGTCTTATTATATTATTATATGTAAATGTGGACATGTAGGTCAAACTGAAATATTTACACAGTATATAATAAATGTCTAAGAGTGTGTGTGTGTGTGTGTGTGTGTGTGTGTGTCTGGGATATATGTAAGTCGCTCCGGATAAGGGCGTCTGCCAAATGACATAAATGTGTGTGTGTACCCCTGTGCCCTCTCTATGTGTTTGAAAGACATGTTTTTTTTCCTCACAAACCTGCCGCTTATGACCTTGTCCGCTTTTCATCTTGACAGACTGTTTACTTTAGGAAGTGCTGTGTATTTTTTTTAAAGCGCTGCAGAAATGAATGACTTCCTAATAGGTAATAGAATACTCGCTGGGCGACGTGCCAGTCTCTGCCTCTCACGTCCGACGGGTTATGAGTAAGACGTAGTGTTCCCCGCTCTCTAGTCCTGACCTTCAATCATTCAGGTTTAAGGCTGCAAATGTGACATGCGCAGATCATTTCCTTTCTGTTTAATATTAAGAAGAACGCTCCCTGTTGATCTGTATTTGGTGGTAGAAGTGTTTGTCAAGTAACATCAACATTTATTTAACATCTGTTCCAGCGCACTTTTTGTTTTTCGTCTTTTTTCGGGGCACAGATGTTTATTTATTTGCTACAAGCTGGGAACTGGCAGTACATTGAATTTAGCTTGAAATGCTCAATGTGCTTTGTTTTTCCACCGTACAAATTGGAACAACATTTGATTTTCTCCTGCTTTATTCCTGCTGCGTTTGCACTTCTGATCACAGAAGGATCATTAATATTTGTGTGAAACCGTATCCTAACGTAAGTCGCGTTGAACTCGAACACCGAGGGTCATTTTGAACAGAATTGCTGGATTTCACTTGAGGACAGGATACGCACTGCAAAAAAAAAGAAATCCTTGCAATTTCAACTAGTATTTCCTGGTATAAGATAACAATAAACCGAACATATGATTATTAAACCTATTTCTAGACACGTTACTCATTTCAAGCGCAATATTCCTGTTTAATAATCTCGCCGGGATCATTCTTCTAATTTTAAGCATTTCTTTATTTAGAAGGAAGCCAGATTATCAGCCAACAGAAAGCTTGAAATGTATACAAGCATCTAAAACGTACCGAATAATATTATATTTCTTTTATAATAATCCCATAATAGGAAACATTGCATAAATGTACTCATATTCAAGATATGTTCACTTGCTAACGCGATTTTAGTGCATGACACCTCGGTCTCAGTTTGGCACATTTGAATCCCGTAAGAGTGTTTTTACTTCTCTTGCTTTTTTTCTTCTTGCTTTGTCTCTCTCAGGAGACCCAGGAGAGCTACGGAAACAGAAGCCAGCCTGCTGGGAATGCTGGGAAACCTAACCATGACGAGATGGGATTGATCCAGCAGGAACGTCCCTCCAGCCTGCCGGTGAGTGACAAGTCTGTCGACCAATCAGAAGGCAGAACGCAGCATCCTGTCACCAGTGCGAAGAGTGAAAACTTGCTACGTTTCTTTGTTTATTCTGGAAAAATGAGGATTTACTTTTGCTCCTGAAAAACGGTATAAACTCTTTCAGGAGAATATGAATAAGATGAGAAACCATTTATTTATTTTGTATTGCAGACACCGTGTTGTGCTTTGCCTTTAAATCTGTTTAAAAAGTGATAAAAAAAAAAAAAAAGGTCATTTATTTATGTGTGTGTATATAAGCCATGGAAGTTTGGGAATATTCATGGAAATGGAAATGGTTTCTTTGGTGAGAAGTGTATCCTATTGCTCGGAGAACTCTGGCGCGCTTATGTTGTCCGTTTAACTATATCTTGGTATTTTCCTCCTGAGATATTAAAGAAAATTGTGCCAGCATATGACTAAATAAACAGAGATGAAACGGACTGATCGTGCTCTTCTCTACATGATGACCTTTGCTACGTGTTTCACCGGGTGTCACTCTGTGATTGGTCCCTGGAGTCGTCGGTCAGGGCGGGGCTTGTGCTCAGGTGGGCAATTAACAGACTCAATCTGTCCGCACAGCTTTTCTTTTCCCCTCGTTTCACAGGGCAGACCCGGATTTCACTGACCATTTCATACTAATGCCCACATTAAACGCACACAGATTTGTTTTGACTGCTCTGCCTACACCAGTAGGAAAGGGCACATTAAATTAGGTTTTGCTACACTAAACATCATTGTAAGGAAGGCGCCTTCTCCTTCAGCCACCCACTCGTCTTCTCTCCTCTCTTTCACTAAGAGGAAAATCATTAAAGGAGCTTGACTGGAGGTGTAATTGAGTATATTTGGTGAGGCTGGGCAGAACAGGGAAAGGTGTACTTGGGGAATATTGGGAGCCTGGATTCAGCCTTCTCGTGTAATTATGTTTAATTAGACCGAGATTTCATGGCCAGTCCTTTAAGTGAAGGAAGGAAGTCCAGGACACTAGGTCTTTTCCTCTGTTTCTTTTCCGGCTCTTTTCTTATTTTTAATGGAAATAAGAGGTTTTTTTGGTTACTTCATGTTTTCATCATTTCCGTTCCCACTAAATCCATCCATGCAATCTTTTTACTTACTTCCCATCAGTCGCTCTCTCTCTCTCTCTCTCTCTCTCTCTCTCTCTCTCTCCTTCTGTCTCATGAAAGGGCTTTGTTGTAAATGAGAGATTGCATTGATGTGTCAGTCGTCCTCCAAAGTAAGAAAGCCTTGAGTACTTTGGAGATTATTTGAATTTAGCTACTTTAATCCCACTACTGCCCCAGTGCTCTTTGCTTATGGGATTATTTCCAACTCTTCAAGCGTCAGGGTTAGATCCTAATCTGCTCAGATTTCTCTCCAGGCTTTCCCGGACTTGCATCGCGTTACTGACTTCGAACTTTTAGGAATCAGACGAAGCCGCTTTCAGGCCGAGGAACAGTTGAAGAGCGCTCTAATCTTTCATCAGAGATGCTAATAAATGCTTGTGATGTCTGGCAGGATTTTGGACAACATTACAGTTTGCATTTTGCATCTAGGTCGAGCTGTTAGTTTGCTGAAGGACACAAGCAGGGATTATTATTATTAGTAGTAGTAGTATTATTATTATTATTACTATTATTATTATGTCTCTCTCTCACTGTGCCTTGAGGGTTTTTCTCTCACCACACATCAGGCTAATATTCTCCTTCTGGACTTCTCTGTTACGTATTGTAATAACCTGTGTACACGTCCAGTGCTAACATGCTAAGACTTCCTCTCTGTCTCTATCAAACAGACACTTACACATTTCTTACATTACCTTTCTGCTCGAAACACCAACTCATTCAGCTTTTGTGCTCCTTTTTTTCCCCATACACTTAACATGTTTCTCACATTTTCCCCGTGTGCAAACACAGAAAGAAACACACACACGCAATTAACGGAGAATGTGTCAGACTGTTTTACCGCCTGAGGTTGGTGCAGAACCAGGTGTTCCTCAGCTGGTACAAAAGCCAAACACCCCGCCGCCTGTCTCTGGTGAACAGCTCAGAGATTTCTAGGCATGGCGCTCCCCAGTGCTGAATTAACACCTGCAGCGTGAATGTCTCCTCTCGGGCTGCGCTGTTACATAATGATGTGGTCAGTGATGGCTCTCACCTCCGTGCCCTTCATCTAGCCATCGTACAGAAACACTCCCGATCTTTCCAGTGAAAAGAATAGTACATAAATAGTGTTACAGCCATTTTCTCCTCACAGTCTCACTTCTGGTACATGATGAACTATTTTTGAAACCATAATCTACTACAATGTGATAATTATGCATCCTGTAACTGCAGAACAAAGTGTTTGTACAGTAATGATGCTCATTACACCAATGTGAGGAACCAGAATATACACAAATATACTGTTTATTCACAGTCACGGCTTTTATTACAGATAGTCCAGCTTCCACTGTCTAATACGGACATTACTTTTCGCTTCTTCTTTTTTTTTTCCTTTTTCTCCTTCTTCTTTTCCTATTTTCTCATGAGCCAACTCTACTCTTTCACACATGGGCTACCAACCGTGCTTCCTCCGAGACAAAGCTAAACATACAGAGGAAAGCGCTAGCCACCCTTTTCTACATACAAGAGCTCACAGACGCCCGTGATCGGCTCGCTCACTGTGATTGACCGGAGAGAGAGAGAGAGAGAGAGAGAGAGAGTCTGCCATTCTTTCCACCAGTGGCGAAAGCTGTACTGTTGTCCTGCGTATCAGTTTCCTTGTTTTAAAAAACAAAGCATGCTGTCTGTCTATTCATTTGGAAGTCATTATAAAGTGTTTTCTTTTGCATGGAAGGTCACATGCACAGTGCATGGCAATTATAGGGAGTCCCATCAGTACCAATCAGAATTTGTTAATCAAATTTATCTAAATTTGGCAGAACAGCCGACCTACAAACGTCAGACACGAGGTCAGATCGTACAAATAATTTTTCTGACTGTTTCTTCAGCTTGTCTGTCTTATCCTATGTAGAACCCTACAACCATACAAACAGTTTCATGTGTAACTCCTTTAGAAAGCTGGAACCCTGAAACATTATGAAAGAGTTTATTCACTGTATAGGATATGGCTTTAGGTGTTCAGTAATGGTGCTCCTTGTGTTCAAGGTGACGGTTGTCCAGCATATCAGGTTCTTCTGGAAGTAATGATAAGAATATGGATGATATCTACAGTGTCTAGTAATAAAGAAAAGAAAAGAAATAGCACCCGATTCCCAGAGAAACAGAACAACGGCCGTGTGTAAAATTGACTTTGTACTGCAGTTCTCAAATCTGATTGGTTAAAATGTGTTGATTCATTTTCTGTAAGAACCCAGATCTTACATTAGTTCTGGCTGCAATGCAGATCGAGGCTGCGAGGTTTATCTTAATGCTGTTGTTGTCATTTCTATAGTAACACTTCACGCAGGAGCTTGTACGGTGGACGCAGCATATAAATGGATCCAAAAAGATTCGATATGGTGATGTTTTCAGTGAGGAGATTCCTGGTTAGCATTTTTTGAAAGTAGTCTCCAGTGACTCCTTTGCGCTTTGTAGCAATCAGAGGTTGGAGCAAAAAGAGAGGCTGGTGAAGGACCGACTGTTTACACTGTTATAGTGTACACAGTATCAGAATCACAGCATCAAATGTAACTATAAATGGATAGCAAATACAAAAATTGCTAGTGTTGGCAAATTGCTGTGGTATAAGAAGAATAAAACAATCCAGTTCAGATGCCTATAACATCATGTCGTGTTGATGACCCCGGGTCACCCAGGGTGCCTTTCTGTGCGGAGTTTGCATGTTCTCGCCGTGCATGCGTGGGTTTCCTCCGGGTGC